>JAOPHQ010006415.1:0-40000 GCA_030340625.1 Merluccius polli
TGATCTACCAGTTTGTTTCATTACAAAAGAAATGTTGTGAAACAATGTGTGTGCAGGGCACACACATCCCTAATGTAGAATACTGAAAATTAAATATTCATAGCAATTGGGTGTGTTGTAGTTGTTGTGCTTTGTTCAGACTCCCTGGCATGCTTTAGCCCATCAGTCTGATTAGCTTTAGTTGTCCTGTTGTTTCGATGTCACATTTTCTGAACATCTGATTAAGTACCCCCTGTCACTTACCTCTTGTACTTTTTGTGTTGGGATTTGTGTTTTTAATCAGGTTGCGGCCTTTGTGATGTAATGAAAATTAGCCCTGAGTTTGCTAAAAAACTCTGGCGCGCGAGTTAATTAGTTTGCATTGTCTCAGTGCAGGAAACATACAAATAAACAAAACACAAACTTGATCAAAGAGCATGCATAAGCAGAACTAAAAATCAAAGAGACCCAAAGTCTATATAATGCACTCATTAACTATGTGAAAAAAGTAACATAGTAAGCACAGAAGCTTTCCATCCAATTACACAAATTGAGAGTCACTATATAACGCGTTCACATCCCCCACACTATGAAGTTATGTCCATGTGTGCGGGATTAATTATACAATACATCTAAAATTAAACCAGCTCTCTGTTCAAATGATGTATAATTAACCAGCCATGTGTGCGTGGCTGCACTGGGGTTCTTTACGTGCGTCTATACACCATAACCCTGTCTCCTACCTTCTCTTGTCTTTTCTCGTTTGACACCCCCGATGCCCACCCCCGACAAAACCCTTCTTTCGAGGATGTCGTTCTCATAAACAAACCATCGGGTGGATGAAATAAGGTAATCGCCCTATCCTCAATTAACTGTTTCGGGTCCATTGAGCTGTACTTAAGGAATATGGAAACAGAATGATGAGCTTGATGTGCTTGTCGGTTTGTACCTGGTTGAAAACAGGATACATGACGGTGTACAGCGCCATCGGTACCATCGAGGTCGTGTCCACTTCATTCTTCATGTCTTCCATGGTCATCCTTGATCGATCAATGGCTGTGTGTGTGTGTGTGTGTGTGTGTGTGTGTGTGTGTGTGTGTGTGTGTGTGTGTGTGTGTGTGTGTGTGTTACAGCCTGTTTTTAACACATGTATTCCCGCAGAGTGGGAGATATGCCTGGAGAGGGAAAAAAAAGCAGAGAAGAATAAGTAAGGTAACAACATAGCTAATATGTACATCTGCGTAAAGGATGATGTGCTATGCCATCTTGTACTGCATGCTTTCCTAGGGCAGAACCATGTACTTGCTTTCCAACTATGCATGTGTCTTTGTCAGGCTCCAGTGAGTCATCTCACGACACCTGACGACATGAAGACATCTCATGCCAGCAACGCACCATCATAAGGGTGTGAGTTCAGTTCCCCCAAGAAGCTTAAAAACAGCATGTGTGTTGTTGTTTGTTTGCTTCATACACATATACACATATGGCCACTGTTATTTTTCCAGTCATTTGCAAAACAGGTGCCAGAGGTGTGCAAAACTCTGGAAATGTCTCAAAGCCAATTAACGCGCATGCGCCTCCTGACCTCAGGGGCACTCAAGTCAGTGTCCGAAAGGCGGTGATGAACACGGCTAATGTCACACATAACACCACTGCAATACAACACAAAGTAGGCTTTTTGTATTGCTGTGGCGTTACAAAACAAGAGGGGAAATAAATAAGGAGTGCGGTTCGTACGACTCCCCCCCGAGAACCGCTTTTTAAGTCTGAACACGGACGCACACAACACGGTTATTAAGAGAGATTTGGCGTCCAAACCGCTTACCTTGCAAACGGCCAGTTGAACAAGACCTCGAACCGACACGACGCGTCGGGAAACAATAACTGAAATAATAACGTCAAAACAGGAGCAGCAGCACAACAACAACAACAACTCGTAGTAGTAGCTAGCTAGCTTAGCCAGTTAGCAGAGTTTCGGCAGGTGATCATCTCAGTCCGCAGCCGAAGTACCGAGGTAGGTTTGACCGATTCACTAATGGCGGGGGGGGGTGTCGCACCGGGGGGGCTCAATTAGTCCACCGGTAGGACACGGATTTAACGGGATTACTGGTTTTTAGATAAGTCGGTTTAAACTTAAACGCGTCTCCGCTGTCGCACGGTCTCGTTCGCGGAAGTTTGATGCATGACAAAACTGTTAGCCTGGAGCAGAAACACAGCCCAGTGGGCGGGGCTTAGCGGCTCCAGCTGGGCGTCGCGTGGAGGCCGGTTGTAGTTTTTCCTGGTTGGCCGCACCGTCGCCACCGGTGCGTCGTGCGGCGTATTGGAACTACACATCCGGGGCACGGCGGCCTGGTCCTTCCGCGTCACGTCAACCGTGAAAAAAAAAACCGGTAGTCACTACGAGGCACATGCCGCAATATAAAAATATAAAACCACGGGTTGCTTTTTTTTCGCGTACAGCCTCGTTTCACGCAACAAAATAATATATAACAAAAAAATAAAGAAAATGAGTATAAAGAAAAAACGAACTAATTTCGACCAATCGGTGCGAAGGTGGGGGGCGGGACCTGCAGCAGCAGCAAGTGTAGCGCGAGCGACCTGCCGCGGCGGTTTAGGAGAACGGGCGTCGCACGAGACCCGCACAGAAACCTCCCTAACCGCCGCTGCCGCCGCCGCTCCTCAGTCGGTAAGACCGGTTTTTTTTTACATTATCCACACATAGCATAACGGCACACGTTTTCGGACGGGGAGCCAGGATTTACTGTCGCAACCGTCCACCTTTCCGAGGTACGCCGTCGGTCAGATAACGTTAACGTCCATCGTTGGGGTTTTTATGTGTTTTTTGTTTTTTTTTAATGTAAGAGTGCTAAGACGTTGGGAGTTAAGACTTAAAGTCATTAAATGCGTCCGTGTTGCGTGTGCCACGCGTCGGATACCAGTTAGGGAGAGAGAGTAATTGTGTACATTGCCTGGCAGTATAATCCGTATATTGATTGATTATTGTATTGTATTGCCGCCACCCAACAAAACCCATTTCATCATCATCGATACTCAGTCATCGGTGCTTGTTGTTTGGCGCGAGACGTTGCGGGGAATTTCTTGTCCTTGAGATTAAAGGCGAAGGCGCGCGCTCCTCCGCCTCCTCCGCATCATGTGCATCAATGGGGGAAGATTATAGTAGTAGTAGTAGTAGTAGTCTTACCATATCTCCCATATTTCCATTTTCCTCCTATCTGTGTGTGTGTGTGTGTGTGTGTGTGTGTGTGTGTGTGTGTGTGTGTGTGTGTGTGCACGCGCGTGCGTGTGCGCATGAGGCTGTTCAAATAGACAATGAGAAATGATCGGGAAAAGTGACGCCTATATTATAAATGATTTTTTTTTTTTTGTAATGATGGGCCAATTATGATATTATGTATCGGATCGGAGTATTTCCCTCTCATCCGGATGTCTGTTGCACTTTGCTGTGCCCTCGCGCTCTCTCTCCCTCCCTCTGCCTGTAGAAAATATAACATTATGCCCTTCGTCTTAATCTCAAATATATTTATCTCAAATATATTTATATGCATTAGTGCCATTTGCAAATCTCCTCTGATAGCCTACTATTGCCTTTCTAGCCTCTGGGATTTTACTAAGTCTGATTCCTAGTAAGCGCTGCAGTAATTGCATCTCAATAATTAAATGCCTTTTAAATCTGCCCGGCCAAATGAAATGTGTGGGAATGAGAGAGCAAACTGAGCAAACTGACTGACTGGTGTGTGTGTGCGTTTGCGTGTGCGTGTGCGCGCGTGTGTGTGTGTGTGTGTGTGTGTGTGTGTGTGTCTTGAACATTAAGGCATAGAAAAGTGTGAAAAGTGTTTCAGAATAGAAATAGAGTTCTGCAATATGCATACACATAAATAACTACTGCATGTTCTCTCACCAACGGCTAACTTTATGCAGAAGCTGCAACATAAAAAAAGCAACAGCAGATGAAATACAGATGAATTACTTATGTGTTTCTGACTTATTACTTATGTGTGCCACCAGGCGTCTAATACCAACTAAAAAGGCAATGACAAACATGTTTCTATGGGTAGTCCAGAAAAAAGAGAATAGTCAAGGCTTGCCAAAATCAGTCAATATCAATTCAATCAATATTCAATAGTATTATTATTATTATTGTTGTTATTATTATTATTATTATTATTATAGTTAGTAATAATAGTGGTAAATAGTTTTCTGTAGTTGCGAGGAGTGAATGTGTTATAGGTATTTGTGTTTACACTGACACGGTCTGGCCTGTAGTAATCACTGGTTATGGCCACCTTGAGGAAACTCATAACTCATAACACACCCACACAAAAATACACATACAAATACACACATACACACATACAAACATACACACTTACACACAAACACACACAGTGTAAGTCAGGAGTCCTGTCCTCTATATAAGCTGCAGCCGTGATTCCACAGGGGATTAGTTAATCTCTGGCCAAATAAAACAGAGAGAGTGAGCGAGAGAGTGAGCGAGAGAGTGAGCGAGAGCGAGAGAGAGAGCGAGAGAGAGAGAGAGAGAGAGCACGAGAGAGAGAGAGAGAGAAAGAGGGAGAGAGAGGGGGAGAGAGAGAGAGCAAAAAATCCTAACATGTTATCCAATGAACTAAATGCATCCATTCAGATCCTCTTATCAATTGCTCTAAACCTATTTATTAACAACAATGATAGGTTGTATCCATCAGTAAACTAGTGTTGTGCAAAACCCTCTCTTGGCCAACAGCAAAGTAGCTAGTCGGCTAGCTACTTTGCTGTTGGCTTTACTGCCAAGCATTACAACGTCAAAATTAAAGAACATTTGTAAAATAAAGAAACAGGAGCATGGATTCCATTAGATCTGACATATGATAGATGATGACATAAATCACTAAACTGTGTAGTTCAATTCGAAGTGCAGTTCTTTATTTTAATCATATAATTCTGCTTGCCTTAGTTAGTACCTTAGTATTATTTTTAGAATCATGGATACTATTATTTTGTAGGATGGCATTGGAAATCACATGCATAAACTTCGCAGTTGCAACAATCTGGGAGGTCTGGCAGGAAGGAGGCGGGTTACTGTGGTTTTAATCCACATATCAGTGCTCAGTCAGACAGGAGTCAGCTCACTGGTGAAAACACACACACAAACATGTCACTGTCTTGGAATTGATTTGTCAATTAATTGGTGGCTCTCAGGAGTGGACACGTCATTGAACAGAGGGGATGTGAGAGATCACTTCATCTCCTCATCTACCCCCCCCCCCCCCCATCTCTCTCAGCACACTGGGCAGAGAGAGGAGGACGGTGAAATGGCTGAAGTGGCTGTGTAATACCCGTGTTTGTCTCCCCCTCAATCTGACACAATGGCTGCAGTGAATTCTCTTTGTAGCGCCAATCAATGCAAGTTGTTCTCTTAATCGTCTCGCTTGTCACCCGCGCTGTCCTTTTCAGTCGCCTCTTAATTTTCCTGGAGAATCAGCCTGCTCAACCGACCCCCAATCCCCACACATACACACACACCACCCCACCCGCTCACCCCACCCTGCCCGCCCCCCCTGACCACCGCCAGCACACCTCCCATTACACAACCATCTGTCTTCCACTATCTGTTTCTAGTGTCTGAAGACGCCCCCTTTGTATCGCCCTGTCTCCATGTCTCCCGCTCTCGTATTCGCTGTGTGATTCTTTCTTTCGATTCTTCCCCTCGTTTCCGATCTCTCCCTTATTCCTCTCGAATCCCTACGTCTTCCTCTCTCTCTCTCTCTCTCTCTCTCTCTCTTCCTCCTCTCTACCTCCATCTCCCTCTTCCCCTCTGAGGGGTAGTTGGTTGTAACCTTTTCTGGTCGCGGTGTCTCTGCGGTCTTTAGTCCATCTGAAAAAGCCTCCAGTCTTTTCACTTTTACCACTGACCCCAAATAGAGGCCGATCCAATTACAGCTCAAACCTCCCTCCCACAGTCCCACAGCACTTAAGCTACTGGTGTGGGATTTGTGTGTGTGTGTGTGTGTGTGTGTGCGTGCGTGCGTGTGTGTGTAAGTTAGGTTGTACGAGTGTGTCGTACATGTGTTTTGCCTGGTACACAAGCATGTGTGTGTGTGTGTGTGTGTGTGTGTGTGTGTGTGTAGGCACACGCGTGTGTGTAGGGGGTACTTAGTTTATACTAGTGTGTTGTACATGTGTTTTCTCCCTTTTCAGTGTGTAACTTGAAACAGTTACACTAACAGCAGTTACTGTGTGTGTGTGTGTGTGTGTGTGTGTGTGTGTGTGTGTGTGTGCGCGTGTGCATCAATGCTGGTTGTCGAGAGCAGTCAACCATTCTGTGGCGAGACACGGGAGGTCGTTGGACAACATTGGCTCCCAGGTCACGGTTGGTTCCTTTACACGGAGGCCCGCTTTTTATTCAGAGCTTGAGTTTTCTAATCATCTGTCTCTCTGCCTGACTGTCTGTATGGCTTGCCTGATTGCCTGATGGCCTGTTGGCCTGTTGGCCGGTTGGCCGGTCTCTTTCCATGCCCACTGGTCCCGGTGGGAGACCAGGCTGACGGGTCATTCTGGTTAGTACAAGGTTGGCCCTGTCTTGCTCGCTCTCAATCTCTCTCTCTCTCTCTCACTCTCACTCTCACTCTCACTCTCACTCTTACTCTTACTCTTACTCTTACCCTTACCCTTACCCTTACTCTTACTCTTACTCTTACTCTCACTCTTACTCTCTTGCTGGGCCCTGTGGGTCAGTAGTTAAAAAGCAGTAGGTGCCCCTCTTGACCGGTACGTATGGCAGGTCAGCACCCAGGAACTCAGCGACAGATTAGCTTGTTTCCTAACCAGAATGGCATGCATTATTTTTGGCAGGTAAATTGCTTAAGGTATAGATGCAGTGGTTGCTAACACACATGGACACTAATACAATTGTAGGGGATAATAGAAAAGTAGAGAAAGAGTGCAAAGTAATCCTAGCAAATAACAAAGAAAGATGCTTTAACTATTGATCATTATGACTCAATTGTCAAAAAAGTATTGGCCAGCTGGTATTACCTGTTGTTATTACCTGTTGTGTTCTGACAATAGAAGTAAATATTCATGACCAAATGTTGCTTCCAGGTTTTAGTTGTTAGGGTGTGGATTGTGTGTGTGTGTGTGTGTGTGCCTTATGGTGGGTGGGTGTGTGTGAGAAACAAATTCACACACACACACACACACACGCGGACACACATACACATACACACACACACACACACACACACACACACACACACACACGGACGGACACACACCCTAGCGAGTAGACATTATAGAAATAATTTGTTTTTATTACAAACCAGTTGGAAGATCAAGTGGGACAGAGAAGATTTAAGATTTTAAGCTATCTGCAGCCGAGTCCCTGAAACCCTGAAGCTGCAGTTAGTTGAAGCTGAGTGATGGGAATTTGGCTATGAGTTACGATTTTTCTAAGAAGTGCAGCTGCATGACTTGCATGCTGCTTTTTGGCATTAGAAATGTGTAGTGATTTTTATGTCTTTATTAATTGTGTCTTTGAATGAGAATGAGGACCAACGTTCTCTCTCCTCTTTTACCCTATATGAAATCTATTCAAACTCTATTCAAACTGTATTTATATTACACAGTTAGTTATGATTTCATTTTCGGGTAGGATTTCCTCTGCTAACCTTTTTATATTTATTTGAAAAATGCCACCAGATGCTACACATCTGGTGGCTTGCAAATAATGGCTTTCTCCCTTGGGTTATTTCAAGGAAAGTCAGGGGACAGAGACACTAACTGCAGTCCTATGTAAGTCAGCTCAATGTGTTGCGTTAGTAACCTTCAATGATGGCAAGATGTTAGCAACAATCACAATTGGCTGCAAGGGAATTCTAGTGCCGCCATGGTTTTATTTTCTCGCTAGCAGTGGCAGTTTTGTGGGGAGCAGTGAGCCCCCCCCCCCCCTTCGAGTCCACTGCTGCTTTGATTTATTAGATTTGAAGCCAAGAAGTGAGCTAAAGAGTAAGCATAAGCTAAGTGTGCTACTGCTCCAAAAGGGATACCAGGAGGAGGGAATGAGGGAGCTTGCCATATGTCTCACACACACGTTTGTGTGTGTGTGTGTGTGTGTGTGTGTGCGTGTGCGTGCGTGTGCGCGTGCGTGTGTGCGTGTGCACTTGTAGACCAAAGAACTGGAGCAGGTGCGAAGAGTCATGGTGATGTGAGAGAAAATGCTGAATATTGTATTTTATTGTGTGTGTGTGTGTGTGTGTGTGTGTGTGTGTGTGTGTGTGTGTGTGTGTGTGTGTGTGTGTGTGTGTGTGTGTGTGTGTGTGTGTGTGTGTGTGTGTGTGTGTGTGTGTGTGTGTGTGTGTACATGTGTGCAAGGAAGATAAAGTTTATCTGCCCATTTGGAAGGAGGAAGTTACCTTTGAAGAAAAGTCTAGCAGGTCAGTACAGTGGAAAAAAATAAGAAAAGGTTATCAGTTTCAGCCACCATGGTAATTACCTATGTAGGCGCGTGTGTGTGTGTGTGTGTGTGTGTGTGTGTGTGTGTGTGTGTGTGTGTGTGTGTGTGTGTGTGTGTGTGTGTGTGTGTGTGTGTGTGTGTGTGTGTGTGTGTGTGTGTGTGTGTGTGTGTGTGTGGGGGCATGTTTCAGAACCATGCATTACAATGTTCATTGTAAATAAATTCTGCTGACTTCCGAAGCGTGCCGTCCCACGGTGTTGGGTTTAAATGGCAGCAGGGATTAGCGTGTGCCGTGTGCTTTTGGATGACGTCACATTTTAATTGTCAAAATGTCAAATGCCCATCTATTCTGTGTGAGAATTAGGATTATGGGGGGGCTTAACGGACACTTTTTAAAGGCCAGTGAGTTTAATTGCACGGAATTAATCAAATTGTCAGGATTAAACAGAGGCAACTTAAAACCCTGACAGGACATAAGCCATATTGTGTTCTGCTGGTCACAAGAGAGCGATTTAAAGTCTGCATTTAGGTTTCCTTGTGTTTTACCTGCTGGGATTTCTCCACTGCGTAATTCCAGTATCAAAGTTAAGTTTAGCGTCAGCGTCGCCAGTCAATCGGCCATACAGGCAGAAGGTGGGATACGCTTACTGGTCGTATGCCATCGATCCAAAGGTCACAACGGTGTCACCTTTACAGGTAATAGGCAACCACCCATGTAGTTCTTATCTACACGTGTGCACATTCTCCCTCACACACACACTGCTGTACCTGACCCAGCGTGATCTTTGGGTCTTTCCTCTCAGAAGACAGGTTGTCTGCCTCTCGAAAGGTTCAGCTCCCACAACTCAGAAGGTCAAGATGGAAAATGTTACCACCCTTTACATAACTGCCAGCTGCTGTTCTTTCTTTTTCTTTCTTTCTTTCTTTCTTTCTTTCTTTCTTTCTTTCTTTCTTTCTTTCTTTCTTTCTTTCTTTCTTTTTTTCTTTCTTTCTTTCTTTCTTTTATCTTTCTTTCTTTCCCAGCATGCCTGGCTGTTAATATATAGGTCATGTAAAGAGTAGATGTAACAGCCTTAACTAAGATGTGTCAATTAAGATATTGGCCTGGTGTTGCTGATGTCAGTGATTGCAGTGGTCGACAGTTTTATAGCTTTATTCATAAAGAATAACCTGGGCACCACCATCAACATGCAAACTAATCACACATTACATCACAATATATATACAAATATATATATCTATAGATATACATTAGATATAGATATATATATAGATATATCTAGATATAGATACATAGATATATATATATATAGATACATAGATATATAGATATATAGATATATATTAGGGCTAGACCCGAATATTCAACTATTCGGATATTCGGTTTTTCAATTTTGGGATTCGGATATTCAGGTTTATTTTGTTTGTTTTTTCTAAATGTAGGCTATCAATAAAAATACATTTTGTCAGCACATTCTTGCACTATATTTATACTTTTTAATTGCACTGTTAAAATGTGGAAACATACCATCTCAGCTTGGGCACCTGACATCCCTCTCACTCACAGCAGTGAACGTTACGTCACGCTTCAGTTCACCTTGCCCGTTAACAAAGACAAAATGCCGAAGACTTCAGTGTGGGAACACTTTAAATTGAGCGATGACAAGACAACGGCAGTGTGCCAAATATGTGATTTTAAACTGGCCTACCACAGTGGCACAACCAGCACAATCACCTGAGTGCTGTAAGCTATTGTTTGACGGTGTAAAAAACCGAGACCATACTAACTAGCAAACTTAGCTTGCACTTACTTTGCTTGGAAAATAGTTGCAACTGATCCGAATATTTAAAATAAAACATAAGGAGTAATGTGTAAACATCTGGGGCTAAGGCAATTATTGGCATAAAAAATGTATAGTAGCCCAGCCTAATAATATATACAAAACATTGTATTTTGGTTAATCACGTGAAAAAAAAAGCTTAAAGATCAATCTGGATTGGCTTTTGCAGGTTACACTTCTACAGGAAGTGAGTGGCAGCATTGTTGTTGTTGTTGACCGCTCCATTCCCCCTCCTCAGTGGGTTTGCCAGAGGCCTCAGAGCTGGTCAATAGGACAGCACACAGTAGGACCAGGCAAAGTGAGCACATTTGTTCAGCTTACTGCTCTCTACGTGGTTGTTGACACGTTGTTGGTACAATGGCAACGCCGTAGCCTCCTATAGCGTCCACGTACCGCATCGAGCTAGCAGATTCTAGTTCAGAGTGGGGACCGTCCGCTGTGCTGGGCTACTATGTTAACAAACAAAATGGTCACTAGTAGGCAACAAACAAATTGTCTCTCCTTCTCTCTGTATTCATTTCCCTCTCTCTCTATCCCACTCTCTATCTAAACCACAGACACACACCAACAAACACAACCACTTTCTTTCTCTCTCCTAATTTCAGTATAACCAAATAGTTGTTGGACTTTATTGTCTCTTGCAGATCCAACACTTACTGTATATTGGTCTATATTCTCGCATCCCTACATGTCTTTCTTTTAACACAGAGAAGCACATGTTTGCACGTTCCATTATTTCCTCAAAAAAACAACGTTGCCTGGCAACGACAGATGCAAAGGAGCACAGTGTATACATATACACAAGAATTGGGACACAATGCTTGTTTGTCAGGCCATGTCTTTTGGAGGTAGGGGAGTCAATGAAAAATGGTAGAAAATGAGAGATGAGAGAGGTGGAGCTGTGAGAAAAGAGGACAGATGGAGGGATGGAATGGAGGGATGAGAGAGAGGGAGAGGTTTGGGAATAGGCCTGCACGATATCAGCAAAATGTGCGATGTGCGATCACACTGTTCAATATTGCGATGACGATATGACTTGCGATAAATAAGAAAATATTTAAGTTTGCATACAGTTCCTGTCTCTTTCAGATTTTTCAGCTTTAATAGATTCCCTGCTTTTAGGTACTCTCAACACTGAATAGCTGATGGTAATTACATAAAAAAAGGGAAAATAATATTCTTGTGCATGCTTTTATTGAAACCCACATAACATTAATTTACATGTTATTGTAAAAATAAATTAAAGTTTCCTTACCCTGCTCTCAACAAAAACAAAAAGTATCTATTGAAATAAAAGAATCTCAGGGGGAAAAGAGCTTAAATAAATAACACAAATAAATTATGGATTGGATAGTGACAGGGTTAAATAATGTCCAAAACATACTCCGTAGTTTGTGGTTTAAAATAAGGACGAAAATGAAAACATCCCCGCTTAGCAAATGGTATCATCCTCTTCTCACCCCTCCTTCTCCTCTGCACCGCTCCGCAGCCCGACCGTCCAGCGCGACTCACGCAGAGTGAGATCTGTTTAGTTGTAAGTGTTGTGAATCAACTGTTGCTCCAAAGCTCTGTCTCACACTTCTTTCCTTTTACCGAGAGTTGTTCCGATTCCGATACCATATCGGTGAGTGCTGGAGTCCAGTCACCGTTTACCAGTTAGCTCTGTTAGCCCGGTTAGCTCCGTTAGCGCCATTAGCGCCATTAACGTAATTTACGTAAGTTATTTACGTAATAACTTACGTAATTTGCGTAAGTTATTTACGTAATAACTTACGCAATTCACGTAAGTTATTTACGTAATAACTTACGTAATTTGCGTAAGTTATTTACGTAATAACTTACGTAATTTGCGTAAGTTATTACGTAATAACTTACGTGAATTGCGTAAGTTATTTACGTAATAACTTACGTAATTTGCGTAAATTACGTAAATAACTTACGTAATTTGCGTAACTTACGTGAATTGCGTAAGTTACGCAATTCACGTAAGTTATTACGTAAATAACTTACGCAAATTACGTAAGTTATTACGTAATAACTTACGTAAATTACGTAAATTGTGTAAATAGCTTACGTAATTCGCGCGTCTTTTCTGGTCCGTCGTCATGGAAACATGAAGCCCTGCCAGTGGTGCGGCGTTTGGACCAGAGTGAAAACAAACGAAACGACACACATCACTGTATACCACCAGTATGTGTGAAAACACTCACTGTGGCTTTTTAAATTAATTGTTATTTATTCATAGATTTATATCTGTTATTTTTCAGTTGTCTGACTATCAAACCAGACAATAAAATAAAGTTAAATGTTTTTCTTTTGCTGTATTCATTCATGTTTTACAGAGGATTTAACCTGAACCAGGCTTTGCAACAATAATAATCACATCACATTCATGGGGGCATAGTATATACTAACTCCTAGCGTTACTCTGTGTGTGTGTGTGTGTGAATGATAAAGTTATTTTTCAATAGACATTTTTTGTTTTTGTGTGAAAAAAGGGTGGGTGGTGGCAGTGGGGCTCATTGGGTGCTCAGCGCCCCTGACGTAGCGTTCTATTTTTGACGCGAGCCGCTGCTGAAACGCATCAATTTAAACAAAGCAGACCGACCGGGCAGGAAGTGAAATAGTAAAAGCCATAGAGCATCCGGTCAATTTTCAAAATAAAACCACCCTCCCGATCGAACACGGCCACAAATCGTCGTTTATAACTGACTTTGTCTATAGGCTACAGCACAACACATTAGGACATAACAACAACACTAAACACAATTAAACCAGACAAAAAAGTAAACATTTACTATATATCGTCTACCAACTCATGGTAGAAGCACACAAATCTAGGAAAAACGACCAAATCAACAGCAAATCAACTTCTGACAGACAAAGCAACTGCAAGTCAACTTCGGAAAGGCAAAGTAACCTTTTATTTGTTTGTTCTATTTTGACATCTACAAATGATCGCGTGGTCTCCTGATTCTCGCGTGGTCTTGTAGTTCTCGCGTGATCCCGCGAATCCTGCCGCCTCGCAGCGCTACGCTGTAGGGGACGTGACGCTGTGTTCCCACCAAACGCGATGACCGCGATTTAGTCGCGCGTAAAATGAAATCGCGTCGCGCTAGACGCTCCAGTTTTGACGCTGGTCCAATATGCCAAAAAACGCCTCATCGCAGCATCGCGGCATCGCATCAGGCGACGCGCCCGCCCAAACAACAACATTTCTTCCGCCATTTCATTCTCTCGTCGACCATGGCTGAGATAACCACCTGCTCTGCCCAGAACTGGTGCTTCATAGCCGGCCATAACCTCGTTGTTATCCAGTGGAAAACAATCGCTAAAAAAAAAGAAGTAAAAAAGATCTGTGTGTGTGTGTGTGTGTGTGTGTGCCCCCCAACTTTGATTATGGTCAATATATAATATAATATCATATAATATATCATATAAAACATGTATCATTGTGCAACACTGTGTACGTCCGTACGTCAGCACGTCAGCACGTCGGTGACGATCTCAAAGCTGATTGGCTGTCGCGGCGCGTCTTCACGCGAATTCGCCGCAAAAGTTCAATTATTTCAACTCGAGCGATGAAGCGTCATCGCGCCGGGCGACGCGATGGAAGCGATTTTTCGCGGCCAACGCGTCCATCGCGCCGCGCTATCGCGTCCATCGCATCGCCCGGCGCGATGACGCGTCTAATCGCGTGTTTGCATTGACTTTACATGTAATCTCGACGCGCGATGAAGCGTCATCGCGTTTGGTGGGAACACAGCGTGAGCGTCGCGTTACGGCTGCGTCGCGGTCACCGCTGCTGATCGCTGCCACTCTAGTCAATGAAAGTATTTCCACCGGGCCGCTGCGGAACGTCTCAGCAGCGTCCCAGGAGCGGCGCGCCGCAGCCGCAACGCTATCTTTACGTAGCGTTATCCTGCAGGAACGTCAGCGAAGCTTGGCGTCATCTGATTGACTAGTGTGTGCATGCATGGCCCCAAATGTCAGAATGCCACGGCGAGTGTGCATGGCGAACTTATCGCATTACAGACCAGCTTTTGCGATGTGTTTATCGCGAACGTTCACATCGCGATGACGATGAAAATTCGATTAATCGTGCAGGCCTATTTGGGAACTCTCAATTTAATGCACATGCACACGCATATTCCCATATGCACACTGACACACGCACGCGCACACACACACACACACATCTCAGCAGACACACAAAAGTCAACACATGCGCTCACAGAAACCGCATGCAAATTGGCATAGACGGGCATAGATGTGCACGCACAGATCCACTCAGTCAAGCAGATTTTGAAGGAAAGAGGCTGATTTAACTAAGATGATAATGGTCATGAAATATGTATGAGTTAATTGAGTGAATGTGCTCTGAACAGCAATCTAGAGTGCAGCCGGCAGTCCGTATTGCTGTAGTTACCGCGCACTCATGCTATTTATCTGTCTCTCGCTCACGCTCACTCTCTCACACTCTCCATCTCATTCTGTCCAACTGCCATTATTTCCTCGCCACTGCACAGCCCCTCACAGTTGTGTGGATGAGAATCACACTTAAATGTGTGTGTGTGTGTGTGTGTGTGTGTGTGTGTGTGTGTGTGTGTGTGTGTGTGTGAAAGAGGGAGTGTATGTGTATGTGTGTGTACACTTGTGTTTGCGCACATGTGCACCACCAAAGTCTTGAAATCTTGAACTCCCAGTATGAAATCTGTTGAAAAAAAACGTCTTTGCATCCCCCTGTCCTTATCCTTATCCATCCGTATGTTTTCTAGCTGTATGTCAACAGTTTATATTTTTCGCATTACTTATAACAAACCTTACTTTTATCTGCCAACAATAAAGAATACAATAAGCTATGAGTGATAAGAATAACAGACTCATTAATCATTGTTGCATGTCTCTCTCTGTACCCTTCCTTCGCTCCCCCAGCTCTACTTGGTCTGTCCTTCATCATGTCCATCCCGGGCTGTCTGTCCGCTCCTCCCTTCCCCCTCCTCCTCCTTCTCCTGTTGCTGGGCTACGGTTGCCT
This sequence comes from Merluccius polli, assembly GCA_030340625.1. Classification (NCBI taxonomy): domain Eukaryota; kingdom Metazoa; phylum Chordata; class Actinopteri; order Gadiformes; family Merlucciidae; genus Merluccius; species Merluccius polli. The sequence continues at coordinate 15,326 of JAOPHQ010006415.1, forward strand.
GGCGGCCGACATTCCGGAAGACGCCACGGCAGAGTTCTCGGTCCGACTGTACCACCAGCTGCAGGCGACGGGGGCCGGCGACTCCAACATCATCTTCTCGCCGCTGAGCGTGACGGTGGCCCTGGGCATGATGGAGCTGGGGGCCCGGGGGAGCTCGCTGGACGAGATCCGGCAGGCGGTGGGCTTCAGCCAGCTGCCAGCAGGTGAGGGCCTCTCTCTGGTCGCCCGCCAGACGCTGCGGATCTCAGTGGGCTCCCATCCCAATCACAGCTCAGCAGCACAGGGATTATGGGAGGCGGTGTACTGGAGGGATTATTGAGAATATTGAGAATGATGTAACCCGACATTAGATATCCACCACCAGGAAATGAAAATCATGCTTAATCCGAGGATTGACTACGTTAGGCAAATCGCTATACACAATATGTGTTGCTATTTCATATTTATTTTGCACATATTTGTGTTCACAAGATAACAAAATAACAAAGTCACACACAAGAGGGCCTCAGAGTTAACATACACTAACATAGTGCTAACTAACATTCATAAAATAGCTGTAGTATTTGAAATACTATCAATATGTTGTTTTTGTGTTTAATGCAGACGAGGAGTTCTCTCTGCTCCACAACCTGACGGCCGCACTGTCGGACGACGATGGCCACTACATCGTCCGATTGGCCAACAGCCTTTTCCTCCAGGAGGGCATGGCCTTCAACCCCGAGTTCCTGCATCTGATGAGGAAGTACTTCAAGGCCGAAGTGGACACGGTGGACTTCAGCGAATCAGCAGCCGTCGCCGAGCAGATCAACAGCTGGGTGGAGAACCACACTGAGAGTGAGTGAGAGAGAGAGGGAGAGAAAGAGTGAGAGAGTGAGTGAGTGAGTGAGTGAGTGAGTGAGTGAGTGAGTGAGTGAGTGAGTGAGAGATTGAGAGAGAAGATATAAAAAGATGGTCAGTAAAATTCAAACGAAAAATGAAAACACTTCCTATTAAAAACCAAGCACCTTGTAGCATCTTGGCATGACTACTATTGATCCCCTCAATTATTAATCCATTATTTAATTGTTTTATCTGCCGTTATTATTTTACTGGTTGGCCTTGGTGTGTGAGACCTGCTAGGAAACATCACCGTCGACTCTGAGTCTGGTCTACTAAGCATCACTTTGTGACTACGTTTAAGCAATAAGTCATGAAAGGCCGTGGTTTACAGTGATTTTAGAACAGCTAGGGGTCGTTGTTATGCACGACACAAAGTGGAGTTACTAAAATGGTTACTATAGAGTGACTACCTAGTAAGATTTCACAAAATAAACACACAGCAACATAAAATGCGATAATTTATTGAAAACAAATCACCATTCTTCCAAGCAATATAGTTCCTCAAGACAGCAAAATGGTTGCCAAGTAACACAGGGTAGCATACAGGCATGCATGCACATTAATACTGAAAAGGAATTGTTACACGGTAACAGGTGTGTGTAGAGTATTTTATAACGGCTTTCAAAGCAATGAAGGACCAGAACTTTCTTTTCTATCTTTTATAATATTGTATTAAACCTCAGGTAAGATCCATAAGCTGCTATCGGCAGAGGACTTCAGCAGCATGACCCGGCTGACCCTAGTGAATGCTGTGTACTTCCGGGGATCCTGGAAGAACCAGTTCAGACCAGAAAACACCAGGACCTTCTCCTTCAGCCGGGACGACGGCTCTGAGGTCCAGACCCTCATGATGTACCAGCAGGGAGACTTCTACTATGGTATGACAGAAACCTTATCAATCCCTACAATGGAAACTAGATGCCACCATCATGTGACACACATGGACATATAGACACAACAAGCATGAGAGTTGGAAGACAAACAGGCACATACATCTCAGTGCAGGTACAAGGCATAGCACAGCCCTACACAACTATGATGCACTCCTGTCCTGACTACAGGGTATCCGCGGAGGCCTTAAAAGGCATTAAGAATTAATGTGAATATAATATAGAATATAATGTGCATAGGTCTTAAATATTTTTTGCGACTGTCGGGAGAGGAAAAATAATAAACCTCAAACCATTAAATTTCAAATGGATCAAAAATGTCAAATAGATATTTATTTGCCTCCTGCGGCATGCACAAGCTGTTTTGACCACTGCACTGGCACGATAACTTCATGCGCATGCAGGACACTGTTGTTGTCAGACAAGCAGCACTGCTATATTGCACTATATCAATACATGTGTATACTTATAAAACAATTCCAGTTTGAGGAATGTCATTTACCTATAGGCCACTGGGCCATGAAATCGATATTAAATTGTGTTCTAAATGGTATTAAAAAGGTATTAAAAAGTCTTACTTGAACTGGTTGAAACCCTGGACTATATACTGTATATACAGTACTATGTCAGTTAATAATTCAGTTGACATTGACAAAAACAGCAGTCAACATCTGTGCTGATTGAAATACCTGACTGCTGCAGGTACAAAAGACTCAAAAGAGATGCGCAAGAGATGGTCACCATTATTCATCACAGTCTTGTGCTTCCGGCCTATTCTCTGTTTCAATGGGCCCTCCTCCTTATGCAATATACTACTTTTATTGAGACTAAAAGTCTCTCTGTGAAACACTTCATGCATAATTTGTGATTTCATTTCAGCATGCTTGGGATGGTACTTTATTTATTAGGAACCAGCAGTGATATCCATGTTTATGATACAATTAAGCCTTATGGATGCTGATCATAAAAAGGTCTAATGCTGAGCCAAAAACACATTTCTGTAATGACACACTGCGTAGGCGGGTTACAAGTACCATTGGTTGTGTCTGGGAACTTCTTCAAGCGTCTGCTTATAAATACAAGACAAGGCAACCATTTTGAACAAGTTGTTTCACAGTGAAAATTAGCAAAGATATCACCATGCCTTTTGAATGCTCTTTTTCAATCATTCAATCCCACATTTTAGTATTCTTACCATGTATATTCATGCACCACAGCATACTTTACCAAGCGCAATATGCTCTCTCTTGAGTTTAAAATTGAGGTGCCCATAGTTTTATATTTAAACGGTCTCCGCAGTGCCTTTGATTCCCTGCCCTTGTTTAGAAGGTTATTTTATCGACGTCCTAATCTAGTCCATCTAGTCTGTCCTGCAGGAGTGCATTTTTCTCACTTGACTCTTGTGAGATGCTGCTCAAGATGGTTTTCTACATATTCGTATGTACTGTATCTACTCAGTGGCTTGTCAGATAAAATGCTTCCGGAGGGGGGGGGGGGGGGGGGGGGGGATTTAGCATCCAGTTGCTTTCTGTGCTGTGCGCTGGCAGACTCAGTTACATCAACCGACTACCCCCCCCCACACTGCACCGCTGCTCAAGTTGTAGCCTTCGGAAGATTTTGGTGCAACATGCGCACACACTCACACACATAACACACATCCTATGCTGCTCACATTGTGTGTGTGTGTGTGTGTGTGTGTGTGTGTGTGTGTGTGTGTGTGTGTGTGTGTGTGTGTGTGTGTGTGTGTGTGTGTGTGTGTGTGTGTGTGTGTGTGTGTGTGTGTGTGTGTGTTGGTATATGTGCATATATACGTTTGCGAGAATGTGTCTGTGTGTGTGTCTGTTTGCATGTCCACGTGTGTGTGTGTGTGTGTGTGTTTGTGTGTTTGCATATGCAAGTGCGTATGTGTATGTGTGTGTGTTGCATATGTGCGCGTGTGTGTGTTTGCATATGTGGGTGTTTGTGTTTGCATAGGTGTGTGTGTGTGTATGTCTGTGTGTGCATAAGAGCTGCAGAACAGGGACAGGTCCCTGAAGACGAGGCTGTGTTAGCATTCTTATTCTGGAGTGTGCTCTTGTTGCAGAGTAAAAACTTTGGAAGATGGATAGCACGCTACGCTGCTACTGTGCCTCAGCGTAACGTACAGCTGTCCCCAGAATACCAAGTACAGTACAGTACAGTACCTCCTCGGAGATCGCTCTGCTTGTACTAATTATACAGTGATAATCGGATGTGCGTGTTCCCAATGTATCGATTGTGTGACTAGTCAACATGACTTGCGTTATGATATTGTCTCAATGGTTTCATCTCAATGACACTAACCTGTTTCAATTGGGAAACAAATTATATTCAGCATAAAAAAAATGTAAGACCACACTTGTAAGATGACATGTTGTCTGCCGCGAGATCATGTTCAGTCTTTTGACTTCACATCACCTGTTTTAACCCTTCTCTCCCCCACCCGTGTTCTAGGTGAGTTCAGCGACGGCACCCAGGAGGCAGGCGGGGTTTACCAGGTGCTGGAGATGCCCTACGAGGGGGAGGACATGTCCATGATGATCGTCCTCCCCAGGCAGGAGGTGCCCCTGGCCTCCTTGGAGCTCATTATCAAAGCCCCCCTCCTGGAGGAGTGGGCCAACAACGTCAAGCGGCAGAAGGTGGAGGTGTACCTGCCCAGGTGAGACGGAGACAAAAGATACTCAGTACACTAGGGCTGCAAGGATTAGTCAATGCATTGCTTAGTCCATCGACATTAAATGAATCGAATCTAATGTTGATAATCGCTTCATTGTTAGGTTGTTAAGTCATTTAACAAGTACAAATAACAAACATGTGCTGCTTAATGTTGGTTCATGGATCATTCTAAAAGGAATACTTTAGTTTTTCTTGGCTGCTTGTCAGATAAAGCAAGCACATCTAAGACATCACTTTGGACTCTGGTATCTTGTGACAGAATTTGCTGTTATTTATGACATTTTATAAACTAAATGATTCATCGTTTAACTGAAAAAAATATCGCTAGATTAATCGACTCTGAAAATAATCGTTAGTCGCAGCCCTACAATACACACACGATACACACATTCACACAGACGTATCGCTGAGCCAACATCCATTCATAAACAGACTCGCGTAAATGTGTATCAGGCTTGGAAGGCATGCAAAGATAATTTATCCTATGTATTTATTGTAGGATTAAATGTAGGCACACACAATTCATGTTCATGTTCCCTTTCACATCCATTTAATCGTGTAGATTGTAGAATATGCGTTTCCATGACAGCACCGCTTCCAGAATGGGCTCACGAATCGGCACACATGGGGATTTAGAGCTGTTTGACTGTGTGTTTTTATATGTGCACGTAAGTGTGCATGTGTGTTTGTATATGCATGTGAGTGTGCGTGTGTAGTTTTTTATATGCACTAGTGTGTGTGTGTGTGTGTCTGTGTCTGTGTGTGTGTGCGTATGTTTGTGGGCTGCAAAAACAAAAATGACCACAATAACCAACTGACCACTAGCTGCATTACATTTCAGTATTTTCACTCTGATCTCTTAAACATGATGGAGTATCATAGCAGAGCTTACCTATGGCCTGTGAAGTCCTGGTAGGGCTGGGCGATATGGAAAAATGTGTTTTCATGATAATTATCGGTAATTTAACATGATATCAATAAATATCAGGATATGCTTATGATTTCAAAATACCATTAGTCTAGCTGAGGGTCATTACATTGAGGTACATGGAAATGTAAAATATGGTATCAGACTAAAACTAGTTTTCCATTCTCACTGACATTTCAAACCACATATTTGATCGTTTTAAGGGCATATCTTCTCATCGTAATTCATTTATACTATAAAAATGGGTATCACGATAAGTCGATATCTTCATTTCATGACGATACAATACCATTCAAAGACAATAAACGATAATATTGAATTATTTCCCAGCCCTTTGTCCCAGTGTGCGACTGCATATTATAGCAGAGCTTCCCTTTGGCATGTGATGTGATGTCCTGGTGTGTGACGGCATATCATAGCAGAGCTTACCTTTGGCCTGTGATGTGATGTCCTGGTGTGTGACGGCATATCATAGCAGAGCTTACCTTTGGCCTGTGCTGTGAGGTCCTGGTGTGTGACGGTGTGGTCGTGTGGTTTCAGGTTCAAGGTGGAGCAAAAGATGGACCTGAAGGAGCCACTGCAGGCGCTGGGGATCAAGAACATCTTCACCAAAGACGCCGACCTCTCCGCCATGACCGGTCAGAACACACACACTGCCACACACACACACACATGCACACACGCACACACAGGCACAGAAACACAAACATAAACACGCACGCACACGTATGCACAGGAACGAGCATGCACACCCAGACACAGAAACACACATGCACAGAAATACACACACAGACACATGCACATGCACAGGAACACACAGCTACTTACAAATGAAACACACACACACATATACATGTATATAGTCATGCAGACCACATACAAATGCACACATTCACACACTCGCATATAATATGCCTTGTAGGTAGACAGGGATTTGAACTCCTGAACATCTTACAAATGAGACGTAACCACGGTAACCAAGGTACCCAAGGTACCCGGCACTGTGTGGGCAGGTGAGATCTGTCACTCCGTCAGGTAAAAATAGATCCAACAAGAGAAAGAAACGGAACACAATAGAAACACACATATAGACGTATAATATACTCATAAATACATGTATTAAATTATAGTTTATTACTTCTATATATATATATATATATATATATATATATATATATATACACACAAATACATTATATTGAAGGTCATCTTGGAGATTGGCCCTTTTTCGCTCGAGCAAAAAAACAGGAACTCAATAAAGAATAAACATTAGCAAAACAGCAGCACCATTTTTTTTTGTCAATCGTTCCCAGTGGTCACATCAATCAAGGGCTGTGAAATGAGGGAAAGGTCACAGCTTGCCTTAAACTGTTTGGTCTTCATCCATCACGGCCGGCGGGGACCACAACATCAATACCTGTCTGTGTTTGTAGGTGTGGGGGGGGACTGCAGCGACAGCAGTGCTGTACACCGAGATAGACTCGGAGGCGGTCCATAAAGACCGGCTAAACAGTCGGTTGAAGTGTTTATTAAAATCCCATGTCAGAACATCTGAAAGGTCTCCGAATGTGTAAAGAGTGTTTTGGTAAAGCAAAAGTTGAGGCCAATACCATAATTTACCCTTAACCTTAGACTGCTAGAAAGCCGTGCGATCCCACATCTCTGTCTGTGGTATAGCCTCTGCAAGCCACATCTTCACCTCTGATCCACAAACAGACAGAAAGTAGTTTGTGTTACTTATCGGTCCACTGCATCTGCTTTTAGCATTACAATTAACAAATGGATGCGTGTGTGTGTGTGTGTGTGTGTGTGTTTGTGTGGACAGATGGTAAAGACCTGTTCATAGGGAAAGCAGTGCAGAAGGCCTACCTGGAAGTGACTGAGGAAGGGGCGGAGGGAGCCGCAGGAGCAGGTAAATCATCATCATCATCATCATCATCATCGTCATCGTCATCATCATCATCAACTCGTTATTAGAGCCGGGGCATGAACATTTTTTGTGATACCCAATTATTGTACACAACTAAAATCAGGAGACAATCAGGGATATATTGCAAAGGATGATAATGAAGCACATTATTATGATAATCAAAATCGCTTTACTCTCACAACACCACTATAAAATATATGTATCTCCCAAAGTGGATGTGTTTATGGTTATCACATTTTGGTGTGGGGTCTACCTCTCCTATCTTATTAAAAGTTTAAACCTCACTAAACACTGCCCCCTTCTGTCTGCCATTAGGAAGTTGTTGAGGTAGTACAGCTCAAACGGTATTAATCTCTCTCTCTCGTGCTCTCTATTTCTTTATTTTTTTCATCTCTCTCTCTCTCCCTCTCTCCCTCCTTCCCTCCCTCCCTCCCTGTCCCCTATAGGAATGATTGCCCTGACCAGGAATCTGGTGCTAAATCCACAAGTCATGGCCGATCACCCGTTCTTCTTTGTTATCAGAAATCGCAGGACAGGTGCGTATGTGTGTGAACTATAACTATTAACTATTAAACTATTAAATCAACATTGTGCGTAACTGTTGGATCTGTCCATCCCCAGGATCCATCCTCTTCATGGGTAGGGTCATGACCCCTGAGATCATTGATCCCAGTGAACAGGAGTTCATCTAACCAGGGTGTGAGGTCACCCCTCGGCCTGACCCGGCAGCCAATGAGATCCGGATGACACAAGCGCTACCTGTCCTTTTACGCCATCTTCAGCTGTGTTTTTATACTCTTTATGAGAATATACGACCTGAATGTTATATATATATATACATATATATATTATATATATTGAGATATAATTGACATATAATGTGATTGTGTTTTGATACTGGAAGCTTTAAACACTTGGATACAGGCATTGAAAAGATGTACATATTCTGGGGGAAAAGAAAAAGATGGTTTGTACTATAATACGTGTAGCATATCGAACACTGTATTGAGATAAGCGTGATATGTAATCCACGCACAGCCGCTTTCACTTTTACACGCAACACTGTTTTCATTTCTGTTCTCTACACACACACACATACTCACACACACACACACACACGTTTTCTCTCTTCTCAGTGTGGGCACATTGATCGCTCGCCAACACTTGCTCCACGCTTCAATTATATTCCTGTACATTTGGCTTTCGTGTTATAAGTATACCATACCATAATATTTATTGCAACAAAGAGCATTAAAGAAGTATCTTCAAACATTTCGTCCTTGGTACAATGAATCTTAGTGTATAAATACATATATATGTGTATACATGTATGTGTGTGTGTATATATATATATATATATATATATATATATATATATACTCTGCAGTGGGCCCATTGCTAACCTGCTGATGAACTAACATGCCTTACCACATCTGAGTTGTTGATTTAGCTCCTGGCTGGCCATCACACAGGTGAGCAGAGGGGACTGCGTAACTAACACAGGTTGCCATAGAGACTGGTGCATATGGTCGCGTTGGAAACTGCTGTGCCATTTTTTTGGATGTACATCCAGCATAGGCAGTAACGGTGACACCAGCTGTAGTCTTTCACTTAATGAAAACATGAATGTGTTCCAGTAATAAAACATATATATATATGTATTTTTTGTCTGTGAGATTACCTCTATTCTTATCTTTACTTCTAAAAATGTTGATCCCCATATTTGAAGTATAACTTCAACTGAATTGAACATATTAATTCACATTAGTGCAGTTAGTTTTGGACTTAAAATCCCACATAATTATTTAGTTTGTTTTGGTTTCCTTATTTTTCTGTTAGTGGTAATGTTATAAAAGGGAACATGAATCCCCGCCAGCAGACAACATGTTGTTGCATACTTGGAGAATCCTTTCCACCAGTAACTAGATCATATAATTACAGGTTGAAACATGTATTGATGTATGTAGTGCCTTATACTAGTGACTGCTTCCCAACTGAAACTTTGGTTTCTTCAGCAGCAGGTGTGTTGCCAAAGCACGCGCACACACACACACACACACACACGCACGCACACACACACACACACACACACATTACAGATCATATCACTACCTTTAGAGCTAGAAAATGGTGTAGCCAAGAGCAAATGGGACCTGCATGTTGGAAGTTGAATGTGATGAATGACCATTCATGAATGATATATTAGACGATGAATGTCTGGAAGTTTATTAAATTAACTAATTATTGATGAAATAAGAATAAAACCTTTGACAGAAGTGCAATAATATATGGGGCCTAATAATATACCTACATGTATTCATTACAATGAATATTTGTCAGAGTAAACATACATCATTTTTTCTTACAGCGTAACAAAATCTCCATGCAAATTGCAATTTATTCCTTATAACAGACAGTTTGCGGCAATTTTACAGTGAAACTAAATTCCAGCAGTTCATAAATTTGGTATATATTTTGTTCTAATTGTCCATTCAGGATAAGTGTGCAGCTTAATGCTGTGGTTCTTGCTTTAATATGTGGTCAGGGTTTCTCAGTCCATGGCTTGGACTCGAAGTCCCAAACACACATGAGCACAGATAGCAGTTCATCTAATGGAGGTCCAACTGTCTCTCTCTCTCTCATGCCCCTCACGACGAGATCCTGGCGATACGCCTAATCACCGTGTTGCCGGGCAACCAGCAGCACCTGGCCCAGGTGACCCTTGGCGTTCCACCTGACTCTCTCTCTCTCTCTCTCTTTCTCACTTTCTCTCTCTCTCTCGCTCGCTCTCTCTCTCTCTCACACACACACACACACACACACGCCAGCGCGGCGGTGTCAGTCTCCCATGGGTGCTGAGTGGGACAGCGGCACCATCTGAGGAGGGACATTAAGCGGGCCGGGAGGCTCCATGGGTAACGGCTGGTCAGCTGGAGAGCTACAGCCAGTCCCGGAGAATGAACTGAAGGACGCCAAGGGAATCCACCAGAGCATTGGGACATGTCAGAAAGGTAAGCTGCAAATGTAGGCCTCCATGAATAAGTTAGTGTCGCCCTGCCTGCATAACAACAACCATAAGGTAAGCGGGGGGGGAAAAATCGAGAGAAAGTGCAACGAGAGATGAGCGAATCGTCTTGCTTAAATACGAGTTACATCGTCCGATGCATTCGAACGGCACCAGCGAATGCACAGAAGCAGTCCAGGCAGATTAAATGGCTGGAAGTGTGGAAGCAGCGATCCGACATTAGTTATAGGCCTACCTGTCGCAGGTGTCTGTTTGCTGTTATGGCAACGAGCCCTGAGTCAAAGTAGGCTGGTTCGCCGTAACTCTAACCTCTCTCTCTCTCTCTCTCTCTCTCTCTCTCTCTCTCTCTCTCTCTCTCTCGCAGTTCCTCAGGTGTGAATACGAGCAGTGGCAGTTTTCCTAAATCCCACTCCTCCCAGTACTCTGAGCTCAGCGTTAAGCTCACCCCCCCGCTCTCTGTGGAGCAGAGTCCTGACTCTGGAGTCGTAAGCACACCTGTGAGTGGTCTCATGCTGGCGCGCACACACACACACACACACTCACACACACACTCACACACACACACACGCACACACACACACACACACTCACACACACACACACACACACACACACACACACACACACACACACACACACACACACACACACACACACACACACACACAGATAACCACACACACACACACACACACACACACACACACACACATAGACACATCCTCCACACCCCTCTTTGTTCTTCAATGTGGCGTCCTCCACACCCCTCTTTGTCTACTCTGCAATATACTGTAGTTTGACCCCTCATTCATATGTCTCTGTCCCCCTTCTCCTCCTCTTCCTCATCTCTCCTTCACTTCATTCTTCCGTCACCACCACACCCTCCTCTCGCTGCGTGCTCCCATTTCATCTTCCCAACTGGCTGCCTGCACCTAGTGTAGCCCCGCCCATCCTTACCTCTTGGTCCACTTCTCCTCCCTTCATCTCCCTTGTTCAACCCTCCTCCTCCTCCTCCTCCTCCTCCTCCTCACAGCTCCTCCTCCATCACACCACTCATGCACACTTCAAAGGCTCTTCCTTGATGTGATGTAAATATAGATCCACAATAATTACCTGAATGGTTAGATTAATATTAATATTGTATGCATATGTATATATACAGTCTATATGTGTATGTAGCTTCATACACATATGTATGTATGTATGTATGTATGTATATGTGTATGTGTGTATGTATGTATGTATGTATGTATGTATGTATGCATGTATGTATGTATGTATGTATGTATGTATGTGTGTATGTATGTATGTGTGTATGTATGTATGTATGCATGTTGTATGCACTGAATGCATTGCATCACATGTCCGTGAACAAGACGCATGGTATTAACCTGAAACATGAATCCTGAAATATCTTCTCTTGCGATTTTTATAATCATCAATGTATTTGCCGTTTCAATATATTCCAGTGTTCAGTCCAACCTGACAGCCTCTCTTAGTATTGGTGTTAGGTGCCAGGTGGGTGTCTTGCTCATGGGGTCACTGACCAGCAGCAGCGAGGGGTCAGCGGTGGGTGGGCTGTGGCTAGTGACTAACAGAGAGAGAGAGAGAGAGAGAGAGATAGGGTTACACACACGAGAGAGAGAGAGAGCACAGGGAGTGACGGATGAGTGTGATGAGGTTAAACAGATAAGAAAAGGGAAGAGTAAGGGAGATATCTGGACCCACTCATTCCCACAGTGCACTGCACAGACACCAAAACAGGACAAAAAAACAAAAAAAAAACACATCTGTGACATGGAGCTGCTGGATGATAAATTATGAAAAGTGAGGGACAAAAGTACCGGGTGGGGGGGGGGGGGGGGGGGGGGGGGAGATACTGAAACGTTGGGTCGAGCTGTGTGAGCTGGAAGTGGGAGATTTCAGCACTGTTTTGCTGCTGCTGTTGTTATTGCGATAGTTGTTCCAGCTCAAAACGTACCTTCCTACCACCGTTCTCTGCCCGCTCTTCCTCCCCCTGCCGCCACCAGCTGCCGTCCAGCCGCTTCCGCTTCGTGTCCTGGCATCGCCTGGAGCAGAGCGACGTCAGGGGGAACCAGCTCACCTGCCCACGGGTGAGAGAAGGTGAGTCCTGGGCTTCTCCGGAGCACCGAAGGGCATTTCACAGCCTGTGCGAAATGATACGCGCCGTTATTTTTGCGCCGCAGTTTTGCGGTGCATGTGTTGGTGAGATGCTTTCAGAACCCGTCAGTATTTCCTTTACACAAGTACACAATATCATTTTCAGTGCAGCATCTTAATATCCACTAAATATCTATATTTAGTAGAGTGATGATGATGAAGAGGACTGTGATGACTATGATGATGATGATGATGATGATGATGATGATGATGTCGTCGTCAAACAGGGCCGCCAGAAGAGGATCCGATTATCCGAGAAGAGGGTGATGTTCTCCTGGAGAGGTGGGGGAGGAGCAGGAGGAGGAGGAGGACAGAGGAGCTGGGGGGCCAGAGATGGGAGGAGAGGCTTCAAGAGAACTGGGAAAACTGTCTGGTGAGTCATTGTGTGTGTGTGTGTGTGTGTGTGTGTGTGTGTGTTATACAAATGCTTTTCGAGAGAGCAATGCACTGGCAGATAGATGGAAGACAGTCAGAAAGCGAAGCGTGACGGGGACTCAAACCCAGGGAGGAGGATCTCAAGAGACTCCGAGAGAACGCCGCCTCATCCGTGGCGCGTCGGTCCCTCTTCCCCCCCCCCCCCCCCCCCCCCCCCCAGGAGCTGAATCTGTCCTACCAGGACCTCGGCGATCCGTTCCAGCGGGACAACTTCTTGCGCATCCTCCGCCGGCTCATCCGCGTGGAGAAGCTGCAACTGGTGGACAACTCCCTCACCGACCTGAGCTCTGTCCGCCTGCCAAGGTATAGACCACACAGACCAAACACAGCACCCACAATGCACCACCACAACTCCCCGGTCCCCACCAAAAAAACCCCGACAGATGCGCCGTGTGCAAGCAACTCTCGCCTGATGGCGCGCGTCACGGCTTTCTTGACAAGCTGCCGGGACGGCTGCTGCGCACAAACCAGCTGGAGGAGTGCCCCCCATCCCAGGCTGCACCACATAGAGTATAAACACTGGATAGCCCATAAAACCCATAGTACTCCCATTCAGCGGGAGTTTTCTACAGTATACTACGCATAGTATATCGTAGAAGCCAGAGCAGCCGCTACAAAAGGTGTTCATCCCATAAAGAAGAAATAAAAACATTGTATAACCCCTAATACACAATCCCTAATACCACGGTTCTCCCATTCATTACACACCACCAGTACCGTTTCTAGCTGTTTGGGGGCCCTATGCGAGATACAATTTTGGGGCCCCTATTTTGTCACGGCCGACGGGGGGGGGGGGACCTAGGGCCGACGGGGGGGGTTGGGGGTGGGGGGTTGGGGGGCCCCCCCTGGTGGCGGCGGGGCCCTATGCAGCCGCATAGTCCGCATATAGCTAGAAACGGCCCTGCACACCACATTAAACAACAGTTTACCACCGACTGACACTTTAACATCCACCGTGTCTACGCTAGATTAGATTAGATTAGATTCAACTTTATTGTCATTGAACAAAGTAACGGGTACTTGGACAACGAAATGCAGTCTGGCGTCTAACCAGAAGTGCAGAGTATTAAAGTGCAATAGTATGTACATATAAACAGGGTATATAAATACAGTGCAGGTATTGAATCGAATATGCTATATAGGATATATGCAGCGAATGAATATGTTATAAAAATATGTACAGTATAAGACTACAACAGTCATGTTGCAGATCACACACGTCATTCAAATAACGTGGGGAAACCATCGCGACGTCACATCGCAACGGCCGCCGCCATTTTGGGAGCATAGGAGCATCGGAGTGTTAGTTATTGTGTTGGTAGTGATGTTTTTTTGGTCATTGTTTGGTGAATAATCGTGTAATAATTTGTCATTATGGGGAGACATTGTTGCGTTTGAAACTGCCACAGCGGTTCTCATGCGAGACGTGGCAAAACAAAGTCTTCATTAGCCTAGGTTACGGTATATTCACGTCGATTTAGGACTCCTGAGTCCTCTCAATATGGCCAAATATCGCCAACAAAAAGAAAATCCCATGATGCATTCTGATGTGCAAGCCCTATACGGCATCCTTCCCTTTCTCACAGTCCAATGGTTCCCATAACCGTGGGACAGTAACCATCGCTCGCTCTCCCCGTTGTTCAACAGGTGCAGAGTCCTCAACCTGCACCGCAACCACCTGGTGTGTCTGCGGCGTCAGCTGCCAAAGCTCCCGGCGCTGGAGCACCTGTGCCTGTCCGACAACGCCATCAGCTCCCTGGGGGGGCTGGGGGCCGCTCTAGGGGCCGCCCCGCTGCACTCGCTGACCCTCAGCCGAAACCCGGTGACCTTCGCTCAGGACTACCGCGCGCGGTGAGGAGGGAAGAGGAGAGTGTGAGGGGGGGGGGGAACACGTGTGTTGAGAGGAGGGAGGGAGGGAGGGAGGGAGGGAGGGAGGGAGGGAGGGAGGGATACAATCTGTTCTTGAATTTGATGGTGCATTAACTGGCTTTTGACTTTCACAATATGAAATGATTAAATGATTATTTCATGAATAGATACACTCCCTCTTTCTCTGTCTCTCTGTGTCTCTCTGTGTCTCTCTGTCTCTCTCTCTCTCTCTCTCTCTCTTGCTCTCTGTCTCTCTCTTGCTCTCTGTCTCTCTGTCTCTCTGTCTCTCTCTCTCTCTCTCTCTCTCTCTCTCTCTCTCTCTCTCTCTCTCGTGTCCTCTCCTAGTGTCTTCTCCTGTTTGCCAAAGCTACAGGTCCTGGATGGCATCCCTAAGCTTCCAGAGGATTCTCTGCCTCCTAAACTACAGTTCCCAGAAACCACCAGGATGTGTAACATCTTGTGACATTCGTCAATGGAGGACAAATGTACGAACTAGCCCAATGGCTATGAATGAATCCCATGGGATCCTTGTGACAGCCGAGTTTCCTTTCAGAGATTCATCGAGCTGATCAGATTAAGAGAGGGTCGGAGGAATTAATGAATCACAAAAGCAAGACTTTGAAGCCACATTGACAAAAATATGTATAATACAAGTTTTTTTTTTAGAAATGATGATTTATATTTTTGTATTGTATTTGATATTAAAATGATGGATTGTTTTCATCAATTCTCGAATGTAGTTATTGCGTAGGCTTTTTTAAACTGTGTCAAAATATCAACCAAAAGTGAAGTTGACGGTTATAGAGGAGAAAACGAAAGGGAAGCACAGAAAAAAGAGACACAAAAGAGAAGAAGAAAAGCAAAGAGAATTAAAGGGAATTGAGAAGGCTAAGGATCTTATCAGGTTGCCACATGACTCAGCAAAACACACACACACACACACACACACACATACAGGCACACACACACACACAAACACACACACACACACACGCACACACACACACACACACACACACACACACATAGAGATGGCACAGCCTATAGTAGAGCCAACACGATACATCTCCATCCCAAATACATTACATGTGTATGTAATGTGTGCATGTATACGGTGCTGTAGAGCAGACATGTGAGTAAATTACTCATGTGGTGGTTTTATAAAACGAGAAAACACAGGTTACCGTAATGTGTTGTGTATATTGTGTTGTTATGAAATTGAGTGGATCATATCCATGTGTGACACAAGAGAAGATAAACAGGACATCCGCTTGTGCAGCCTTATAAAATATTTAGTGTCCAGTCTCCCTCTTGGATAAATGGCCTCATGTGTCCTGTTCTGACTGACTGTTAAGTGAACCGTGCAGCCACCTATATCCACACACACACACACACACACACACACACACACTCAAAGATGTACCATCCTCATGCATAATGTCGATGTATCAATAATAGGTGCACACATGCACATGCAGAGGAAACTAATATGGTGTTTGTGTCTGTGTGCATGTGTGTGTGTGTGCATGCGCACGTGTGTATGTGTGTGTGTGTGTGTGTGTGTGTGTGTGTGTGTGTGTGTGTGTGTGTGTGTGTGTGTGTGTGTGTGTGTGT
Source organism: Merluccius polli (assembly GCA_030340625.1). NCBI lineage: Eukaryota > Metazoa > Chordata > Actinopteri > Gadiformes > Merlucciidae > Merluccius > Merluccius polli. Next base: position 31,771 of record JAOPHQ010006415.1, read on the forward strand.
GTGTGTGTGTGTGTGTGTGCCAAGGACAGACCTGTAGAGATGTTCCCAGTACTCAGATACTGGCTTTAATGCAATTCAAATTATTTTAAAATCAATTCTGTATTTTAACCGTCAGTCAATGGGCACAGTAGGATGGGGGGGCTGTGGCAGCTGTATAAGTATAAAGCCTTGTAGCTCGCTGATGCATGTCTGAATAGTGTAGCAGTAATCCAGACATCAAAAAATGAAGGTATTTATAATGCAGTATTTATATAAAGTTGTATACTATCACACAATGTTGAACTGACTTTGGTGATGTTTCTTGAGTAAATAAAAGGGGACGAACCTGCTTATTGACATGTTGCCCGTTTTCATTTTGATAACCTTAAGATTTGTGTAGATGGGCTAGATGCAATCATTTCTGTGTGTGTTTAGCTGGAGAACATTCGTCGCATTGGCCAGTGGTAAAATACCGCCATCTAGTGTCCAGTTATTATTTTACATCATCTATCTGTTACATCTTCCCAATCCCCCTCGTGCTCAGTATGTGCCCATGATATATGAGTGTAATATATATGTTGCAGTGCAATAAGACATGGAGTGCAGAAACCATCCATTCGCTTTCCACGTGTGGGTTATTAAAATGACACCAGACCCAGACACATATCCAAGTATACTTCAGTCCAGAGAAAAGTTCTCATAGAAATTATACAAATCACAATTCAAAGACAAGTTTGCTAAGCCAACAGTTTTAGTTTTTTGTGTGCTGCAGAACAGGGCATCACTGTGCAAGAAATGTGTGTACATTTCTCTTCAGTGGCTGGGGCGTTTGGCTGGTGGCGGCAGGTCCCTGTCACTCGTCCCGGCACTCCTCTTATGGCCCTGTCTATCAGGGGCCTCGTCCCGGGGCCCAGCCGGCCTGCTCCTCTGCTGCTTCCTCTCCTTGAGGATGGACCGGATGTTGCGCACCCACTTGGGCATGGGGCCCGTCATCTTTGACCGCGTAAAGGCCGGGCGTGGGAGCTCTGGCATGTCTGCAATGAATGACCAGTCGTCCATGACCTGGTCGTCCTCCTCAGTGTCCGTCCTCTTGGGCGAGGACTCTGAGCAGTGCACCACTGCTGCCGCCGCTGCTGCTGCTGCTGCTGGGACAGACTTCAGGAAGATCCTCAGGCCAAGTGGGTGGCAGAGGTCCTCTACCAAAGTGCATGTCCACACAGAGGAGCTGTCCCCTTGGACGTTATCAACCAGTCTCTGCGGTGGACACGAAGTATTGGTATTTATTTTGAGGAAGGAATTGTGGATTCCTTCCAAGGTAAAGGCATGTAATCGTACAGTATGAGCTTACCTCATCCATAGTTCTCTCTCGGTTGTGAAGATTTTTCAGTTTTCTTTAAATCTCAGTTGTAACTTATTAGTTAGTACTTAGTTAGTGCTTGTTCTCTCAGTCGTGGTCAATTTGTAAATGAGTGTCATAAGAATTGTGACCTCTGGTGTCTATGATGTCATCTAGAGTTGCATGGAATTGCTCATTATTATGAGCAATTCCATGTATTGAGGTGTTGCCTAACGACGATGGGGGCATCAGATACACACATTGTAATGTTTCAAACAATCACAAAAACTATTATTAGTTATATAGCTTTTATTGTTATATATTATAGTTCTGCAGTTTGGAGGCTGTAGTTTGTGGATTATATTACAATTACAATGAAAGGTTTACAATTTTGCATAATTATTAAATTCATTAAATAGATTCATTAAAGCATTTATACCAAATGAACCACATTACATTCAAGGCCTTATTTTCTACATTTGATCTCCTGCCCTTACACTTATAGTGTTTACACTTTATTCATCACCACAAGTAAAAAAAATAAATGTCTAAAAATAAAGCATTTATACCAAATGAACCACATTACATTCAAGGCCTTATTTTCTAGATTTGACCTCCTGCCCTTACACTTATAGTGTTTACACTTTATTCATCACCACAATTAAAAAAAATAAATGTCTAAAAATAAAGCATTTATACAAAATGAACCACATTACATTCAAGGCCTTATTTCCAACATTTGAACTCCTGCCCATACACTTAGTGTTTACACTTTATTCATCACCACAATTTAAAAAAATAAATGTCTAAATTTTATTTATTTTTTTTAAACAAAAAAAACAGGTAGCTCTAACCAATTCCAAGTTTTCACCAGTAGAGGTCGCCAAAGGACAGTCCACCGCCCTGGGCACAGCAGGGCGTAGGGAAGGCCATAGGGACAGGGCAGGCCTAACTATAATTACAATTTACTTAAAATACACACTTTCTTAGCGGTGTCAATCCGTTTGACTTCAATTATGATTAGCCATTTTGGTTCCTTGATATTGATTTGAAACTGGTTGTGACTCGCTTAATAGGGACACTCGCGTCCACAAATGGAAAACCACAAAGCCTTTCCAGAAGACTAATACTGCATTGACAAAAGTCAATGCAGTAGTAATAACCTTAATTACATAATGGGGGGAGGCTATTGACGATGCTGATTTTCACCGTGATGACTGTCTCCAGATTAGTCTCGGAGGCTAGATCTGACTATGAAGCAGCCATTAAAGGATGGCAAGCGAGGATGTTTATTGACCAAGTGAGAGGAAAGGTCCTGCTGGGTGGGGGTCATGGTGCGGCAAGGCGGTTGCTCTTGGTTACGCCTCAAGCTATGGTCGTCGATGCATTTTACACATGGTTATTTTTTTTAGATGCTTTTATTTCTCACTTTCTTATCTTCAATGGACACTCTCCTCCCTGGTCTCCTCTCTGGTCTCCTCCCTGGTCATTATTTATTGAGCTACGTTTGTTGTGAAGGTGTAACAGGAAATCGATGCACAGCTTCTTCCGTTTGTTTAATGGCATTTCCGGTTATGTTTGTAATTGGTTTGTTTAGCCACAACTTTGTTTAGCGCAATGTTTTGTTTAGCCACACCTTTATCACGAATAATGTGAACATCATTTATAAGTGTTGTGTTTGTTTATGTTTCCATTTTGATGCTTTGAATTTGTTTGGTTAAAGTCCGCTAGTATGCTATCGCTAACAGTCAAGTTTCTACAGTTGCCTAACTAATCGTGTGTGTGTGCGCGTGCGCGGTTTGTTTACAGATATTTTGGCAGATGCACACGTGTTGGATGTTTATCACAGGTAGGCTTACAGTTTTGTATTACAGTTTTGACAGTCTCACATATTTTTCTTAGAAATGAACTAGGTTCATCATACCATACCACCATACACACACCATACCATACACACACACACACACACACACACACACACACACACACACACACACACACACACACACACACACACACACACCATACCATACATACACACCATACCATACCATATACACACACCATACCATACACACACACACACACACACACACACACACACACACACACCATATACACACACCATACCATACATACACACCATACCATATACACACACCATACCTTATACACATACTATACCATATACACATACCATACCATACACCATACCATATACACACACACCATACCATACCATATAAACACACACCATACCATATACACACACACCATACCATATACACACACCATACCATATACACACTAGGGCTTTGACTTTTTCCCAAAAATCATATTCGAAGTTCGTTTGTTTATTAATATTAATATTCGAATATATTCGAATATTTATTAATAATATTTTGACAATGAAATGCCTTCAGTAAGACCTACCGTAAAACTTCGAATAAAAGCAGAGTCCCTAATAGACGCAGGTCCCCATTAAAAGCCGGGTGTGGCGACACGTTTTGACAAATAAACGCAGGTCTCCAATATAGGCCGGGTCTGGATTTTGTCTAAATTATTTCTTGAACGACTTAAGCCGTTTAGATCACCGACACAAAGATACGGTAACCGTTTAAACGTCTGTCCATATGGACATAACGCACATCGTTAGATCAGTTAGACTCTCCACAGATAAATCATTCAGTTCATTTAACACAAACTATGAACACCAACGCATAACTCATCAGACTTACCGGTAAACAAGAGAGACGGGGAAAAGGTCTGACTTCCAACTTTTGAAGCGATCATAAATCCGTACGGTGTGTGTCCGTTCCTGCATTGTTTATATTCCTTAAGTCCGTAAGGGTCCACCGGTCAAAAGAATCAATGGGTTTCATTAAATTAATCCGAGTTGTGAATAATATCATGTGAAGGGGGGGGGGGGGGGCACAATAGTAACACACCGCGGGCCGATGGGGGGGGTGCGCGCAATAGTAACACACCGCGGGCCGACGGGGGGGGTGCGCGCAATAGTAACACACCGCGGGCCGACGGGGGGGGTGCGCGCAATAGTAACACACCGCGGGCCGACGGGGGGGTGCGCGCAATAGTAACACACCGCGGGCCGACGGGGGGGGTGCGCAATAGTAACACACCGCGGGCCGACGGGGGGGTGCGCGCAATAGTAACACACCGCGGGCCGACGGGGGGGGTGCGCGCAATAGTAACACACCGCGGGCCGACGGGGGGGTGCGCGCAATAGTAACACACCGCGGGCCGACGGGGGGGGGGGTGCGCACAATAGTAACACACCGCGGGCCGACGGGGGGGGGGGGGGGGGGGGGGGTGCGCACAATAGTAACACACCGCGGACCTACGGCCGGGGGGGGTGTCCGCGGCAACGGACCCGCGGACCCGGCCGCGGACTCAGCCGCAGACCACACACAGCCGGTGTGCATGCTGTGAGGATGTCATCGTGCGCGCCTATCGCATGATTTAGACTTGACGGTTTGACAACGATTTGTCACGCCCCTACGTCTGACATTGACGCAAAAGGTACCCTCCCGCGAAACGATCTGGGTTCTCATAAACCCGTTCGCGGTGGTAAGAGACGAGCAGAGTCTACAGCGTCCGCTCGCAGAGCAGAGTCTACAGCGTCCGCAGTCTACTGTGAAACAATTCACTCCAAAAAGGGGCGCAATAGTAACACACCGCGGACCATACGGCCGGCGGGCGGACCTATGACCGGCGGGGGGGGGGGGGGGTCTCAAAAAGGAGGACAAATACGCGGTCCGCCCTAAAGCCACCCTATATGGATGAGACGGCGGTCTGGTTTGATATGGTCTGGTTTGCATTTTTTGCTAAATGAATTAAACGCCTGTCCCCAATAGACGCAGGTCCCCAATAAAGGCAGGGTGCTTTCAGTGATTTAAGCAAATAAACGCCCGGGCTAATATTAGAAGTTTTACTGTATATGGTATAAAACTTAAGTTGTATATGTTTTGTCCACCAGGGGGCAGTGTATCAGTCAACGTCAATAGAGCGTAACAGTGACCGCCCCTTTTTAACAGCTCCGGTGCCGGAAGTAAATTTCCCATGCATTTATCTCGTCCACTTTTCGTAGAATCCTTATAAAAAGAGTATTAAGCCTTTAACCAAGCCAATCGTTCGTTATGGTAGTCGTGACCATATTATGTTTGATTTGGGCATAAAAAGAATTTGGAAAACGGAAGAAAAAAAAAAAAAACGGATTTTGTTGACCGAGTGAGGAACTACTCATCCCGAATCAAACATAATATGGTCACGACTACCACAACGAACGATCGGCTTGGTTAAAGGCTTAATACTCTTTTTATAAGGATTCTACGAAAAGTGGCGGCGGGGGTCCAGTCCGTCACTGCCACGGAGCGAGTAACGGATGTCTCACGGACGTTGCGATCAGCTGATTTTGCGCAGTTCTCCAGTGTGCGCGCGGTGCACAGAGCACACAGCGCTGCGGCTCCGTTTGCCTTTTTGTTTTGCAGGTGGGGAAACGCAGAAGTAGTACAAGATACACGTGTAGTTTTATTTTGATGACCAGATGGTGAGTTACGCAAAAGCGCTGTAGTGGCACAAGTGACGTTACGCATCGCTGATTATGGGCGCGCATGCGTACTTGCGTACCAGTTATGTGCACCCCTGCTAATAGGGGTTATGCGCAACGTACATTCGCATTCCGCGAAACAGGTCTCATCACATTATTGTATTTATTAATCCGCACTTCCAGACCGTCACCGGGGCTTCAGAGTAATATGTCCGAGGAGAGCAGCCCTCTCCCGGAATCACTCGCTAGCTTTAACCGCTGTTTTATCCCGCTTCTGGTAGTTTACTGGCTTTGACATTTTCTTCTTCTCACTAACATTAAGATGTTAAAAATCAAATTAAACGCCAACAGTAAAAAGAGTTAGCTAGGCCAAGTCAATAGATGTCGCCGTCAGTTGCTACCGGCTTTTCCGACAAGTGGAAGTCAGGAGACCTATTTTCCGGTTTGGTCACGTGACGCTCGGCATAAAGCCTATTAGCTCGTGATTCACACAACTTCACCAGGCAAAAAAAGCGTCGGAATCTGAATTGAAAACAACGTTCAAGCAAAGACATTTACAATAAATAATTCCCATAACAAGTTCGAATATTAAAGGCTGCCTAATATTCGTTCGAATATATATATATATTTTTGATATTCGTATTATATTCGAATAACGAAGTTCGGAGTCAAAGCCCTAATACACACACACCATACCATACCATATAAACACACACACCATACCATATACACACACACCATACCATATAAACACACACACCATACCATATACACACACCATACCATGTACACACATGCAGAGTAGGCCTAATTTAATGGCATTTTGATTGATATTTGGGCAGATACACACCGTGTAACCACCAGGGTTTCATGCATGTTCATAAACCGTATGAATCTGGAATTGTGTCGAGTCATAAGTCATTGAAAGAACCAAGTTCACTGGTTACACATGGAAAATGTTAATCGCTACATGTGTATACTATTTTACTAAAATGTTTTTTTATACAAGCAACAGGCCTTCACTCAGTATGTTACATGAGACTACTTCTTCATGATGATGAATTACTTACGTGAAGTACTTTGAGTCAATGTAATGTCAGTGCAATTTAAATGAAGTAGGTGTTGATTTTTACTCTAGTGTTGATGTGCTCATCTGAGTGACTGATGAAATGAAATGTTGTTATTCCTGTTGTTTTATGGTTTCTACTGTAGCTTGGAATATTATAACCTGCAGAATCCAACACAGATACCTGGATACTTGGTCGTTTTCATAGTTCTATACTTTTTTTCCTTTGTTTGTGTTCTCTAGATATATTGACATATTGATATTCTCTTCTCTCTCTGTGTATCTTTGTATGTGAGAGGGAGAGAGAGAGAGAGAGAGGGAGAGGGAGAGAAAGAGTATGTGTGTTGCCTGGGGTTGGATCAGGCAGATCAAAGGCAGTGATGAGGGCTGTATCCACAGCATCCTGACAGCTGTAGATTAAATTAAAGAACTTCTGACAAAATCAAACAGATCTTTTTCTCTCCGTCTCACCTTCCTCTCTTTTTCTCTCTTTCTCACCCTTTTCAACCCCAGAGCCCTCATCAGACACACTGGGCATGGAAGCTAAAACAAACTGGGTTTCATCTTTAAGGGCCTGGACAGACCCCTTTGAAACAGCACCAGCTGCCAAGCCTGCTTGTCTCTCTGTCTGTCTCTTTTACGCTCAATGGCTCGCCTTTTTTTTTTCTTCTTCTTTTTTTCAGATACTTCACCAAACTTGAGCCATATTGTGACAAATAAAAGCAGAAGACATCAGGACTTCAAACTGTTGACGGTAATTAAGAGATGAAACAAACACATTTTGTAGGTTCTGAGAGGCCCGCTTCGATCAGCATCAACATCGAGTGCCACCACTCGGGGGTGGCACTCCATCTCCATTGAATATACATGCGGCTGTTAAGAGTTTGTTTTAACATGCGTGTTTAGCAGTCAAACCCACTGTGATGTTAAAAGAAATCTGTCAAACAGGCCCAATATTACACAGTGTGGAACTTGGGCTCACAATCAAAACACTTAACTCGATACACACGCTGACTCTAAAATGCTCTTTATAAGTTTCATGTTTATAATGTGTGCCCGCTTCAAACACGTGTGGCTCTTCAAAGCGTTAAGTTATGTTTGAATTCCCGCCTCATCAATAGTGTTTTGATGTTTTATTTGATGTTTTCACGCACCAGTAATAATGCAAGCATTATTATTGATTGTGTGTTGCACCTTGCAATCATTGTTGTATTGTTCAAATATTAAAGTTGGAGATACAGTGTTAAGCAAAAACAAACAAACCTTTGCCTTTATACACATC
>JAOPHQ010006415.1:45000-51995 GCA_030340625.1 Merluccius polli
AGTATTTCTGTTTAGTTTTGTCTCCCACGTGTTTATCTAACATTATATCTGTAAGTCTGTCAGCCTGTATACCTGCATGGTCCCCTCCACAACACCATCCATCCAAAGATACACCTATCCATCATTCATCCGTCCCTCCTTCCACCTCTCACAGTCCATAACAGTCAACGCTACAGGTCAACACAAGTCCAAAGTGGCTGTATACTTGCTATGTAATTTGTTTTTGAACCACGCAGCCAAACCAGCGGCCTCGTTCTCTAGTCAACGTGCCTGCCAGAGACGGGGGCTTTTGCTTTGTAGTTTTGTTGACTGTAAAAAGCTGGGAAAATTGTCCTGAAATCCTGAGCAAAAAGGAGTGTAAATAAAAGATCAAACCAGGCCTGTGAGCAGAACCAGCGGCCCGTTCTTCAGTATAATAACTCACCACACGTCACGACGCGTTAGCGTGATGTGTTCAGCAGGCCGGGGTCGAGCGAGCTAGCTAGCCACAAGCTCTTTCCAGTTGCACGGGAAAAAAAAAAAAAAAATGAGCACCTGTAGGTTAAGGTCCTTTGCAACAGTACGATCGGTCGTCGCTGATTTAATTATTTTCCGTAAGCTAATAAATATAATGCAGTATTATTTAGAGTGTTCTTTTGTTCTGTCCAAAGTAGGCAAGGAACACATTTGTTGCAATGCTTATTAGCGTCTCCATTCATCAATCTTTTTTTTTTTAATGATTGATGATTTTCATTATTTTTGGAAGCAACGCCAAAATAAAATGTAAAAAAAAAAAGTGGGAATGTCGGCGTTAAACTACGATAGTCCAAAAATACCCCAATCGACCATCGGAAGATTATTAAGCATTTAGTCGCCCGCTCGGCGTGGGGCCCGGCGCCACAAGATGGCGGCACTCAGCTGCGCTCGAGCCAACCGCGTCCGTCCGTAGGCGGCAGTCCTCCCCTGCGCCTGCCGCATGGTCCTTATGCACACAGCTGTGGCCAATGATGGATAGAGGCTCTTGTCTCTCCTACGTAGCGGAGGTCAGTGAGCCGTTGCGGACCTTGTACCCCACGGTTGCTCTCTGCGGATAAACACGCTGAGGTTAACCGTGGCATCCGCCGGATTCAGCCCGGGAATCAGTGGCTGATCAACGCAATCGCACATGACACATGCTGGCAGAGGAAAACAACACACACTCAACTTAACTTAGAGCGCTGCAGCCGTCTGCTGGGAACTGAATGAGTGTGTACCGGTGCTGTCTGAATGCACAAGTAGGCGAGCACACGGCGCGGCACCGCAATGAGCGGCGCTACGTACCTCCTTATGGCCTTGATGTAAAAGTTGTTGTCCTGTAGTTGGGGAAAAAGACAGAGCAAGGGGTTTATTTTGGGTGGTGTGCTGGAGGGGTGGGAGGTGATGCTCTGCTGCTGCTCCCAGCGCTGGCCTCATTTGATTTCCGCTTTTTTTTTTGTTACAAAAGCCACTGTCAAAGTTCATGTCAAAGGGGTTCGTGAACTAACAAAATAAGTTAGACTGGTGTGTGTGTGTCTGTGGTTGAGGAAGGGTGTGTGTGTGTGTGTGGGCGGGGGGGTGGTGTATGTGTCTGTAGGGCTATGCTGTGAGTTATATTCCTAGAATATATCTTAACGAAAGGTTTTAACAAAAATATAGAAAGAAAGAAAGAAGGAAAGAAAAAAAACCCAGAGCAACCTGAGATTCCTACAGCCCTATAAGGATGTTTAATGATGCCGTATCAGCCACAATGCTGAACACACACACACAAACACACACACACACACACACACACACACACACACACACAAACACACACACGCACAGTCCTCGAACCCCTCCAGGTGTCACAGCACCTTGCCGACTGTGGGATTACAGGCGGGCGATAATCAGGTCAGCCCGCGGGTCCTGGGAGATTCGAAGTGTTCATAAACATTCCTGCTGCTCTTTTGTGTTACTTCCTGCGGTAAAACAGCGAGACGACTCGAGTTGCGCGGGCTATAGCGCATCAGCTCGCCCCCCCTGGGTGCACCAAGCCCACCCCTGGGTGCAGCGGCAGCGGCAGCCTCGTCTCTATCTGGAGCGAGACTCTTACGCACACACTAATGCACAGGGCTCAGGGATATTAAAAACACACTCGGGCTCTATGTAGACATATCATCTGAATATTAACACTATGTGCGATTAGCATAAAGAGCCCTCCTAGTCATCTACATCTGATTTGACATTTGGCATTGAAATCCGCGCCGTGCCTTAAAATAATATCTAACAGCATTATACATTTTTTTTTAAAGGCGGTGTGTGTGTGTGTGTGTGTGTGTGCGTGTGCGAGTGTGCGTGTGTGTCTGTCAGTCTCAGTGCACGTTGCATGTTATTACTTGAGGTTGACACTCAAAGCCAACTACCTCCTCCTCCATATGAGGAGCCTTCAACAAACAAAAGACCAAAAGAATCCAAAAGCGTGGGTTCAGCATGCCTTTCTTTCCAAGGATGCCAGTCGCACAGTTTCAAAGACTTGACTTGTCTTCTGCAGTCAAACAAAACCTTTTGGTAAATTGATTAGGTTCTACCCAAACTTTCCAGGTTTTTTTTTTTTTTTTTCTCGCTCGCTGTTTTATGATCTCACTCCGCTGCGAAGCGTTCAATAAAGCTCCAGTTCCCACTGGAAAGTTTGCAAACATGTCTTTGGTGTTTGTCTTCTCCACGAGTGACCTGGGGCTTTACATTCAACGCAGGTGGAAGGGTGTGTGTGTGTGTGTGTGTGTGTGTTGTGTGTGTGCGTGTGTGTGTGTGTGTGTGTGGGGGGGTGCTGTTATCTCGCTTTGCCTGGGTCTATGCTACACGAGGAAGAAGAAGGGGGATGAAGATTCTTGTGTGACATGTTTAGCTCGGTTATAAATCTGTAGCGTCTGGGGGCTGTGCATCATTTCAATGGTATACGGATTTTAACGGACACTTTCTGAAACGTTGAAACGTCGAAAGCGTCTCTCAGGCGGAGGAATGAGGATTATTTTTTAGGAGTCTCGTTTTAGCATCGCCTGCGAGGATCTCGTATCCAAATATTCCTCCCCCCCCCCGGTTTGCGTTTAGTTTTCCAGGTCCGGCAAAAAAAACCCACCTTAAACCGTATTCCCATCGCTATCGTTGTTGCGCCGCGCGATGTTCTTACTCAAATACCCATTGTCTGGTAAAAAAAAACAAAAAAAAAAAGCACAAACACATACAATCGCCCTTTCTCGCTCTCCTCCTCTGTACCCCGACCGCCCGCCGGCACCGGCCATGCTCACCGCCGGGGCCAGTGTGTAGATCACGGTGTCCGGACCTTGAAAGGCGCTTGGCTCTTTGTCTGGGCCCTGCTTGGTGTCAACATGTCTCCAGCAAAGCTATGTAAACAGCCCCGCCACAGCACAGGGTCTACTGACAGAGCCTGATTACCCCCAAACAAGCTCCCAATCAAATGGAAATATGAAATAAATCACAAGCGACTGCCTTGGCTGGCGGCGCTGACGCGGGTTTGTTGTTGTGGCCAATTCTGGGAGTCAGGTTTAATGCATCACAATAACGCAGGCCGGGACGCTCTGTTTAGCGGGGCAAGAAATATTTGGGATTTCTGATCGTTTGGAGGGAGTCTAAAAAAAGATTGCGCCTGTATACACAAGGAGAGAAAGAACGGAGGAGAGAAAGGAAGAAAGAAATGGGCAATTCAAATGAAAAAAAAAAATGTATATAGTGATAGCACAAATACATGAAGACAGATGAATAGAATTACATGAGCAAAGAAAGAAGGAAAGAAAGAAAGGCAGACAGCAATGAAACAAATGAGCAAGTCAAACATAAAACGTATATAGCGACAACAACAACAAATAAAGACAAATGAATAGAATTAGGATTCCAATATGGCCCAAATTGAATAAGCCTACTGTCTGTATGAGACTGAAATAGGCTTGTGGTGTAACATGATGATCTAAGTGTGATAGCCCTGTAATAGTATGTTATTAAACTGTTATGGTTACACAGCTCACTGGAATGGACTAGTGGGAATGTGTCCTTGAACAAGGCATGGCTCTACCAGCTTTGATTTAGGATTGTCCAAAGTGTGTGTGTGTGGGTGTGTACTAGCGCATGTGTGTGTGTGGGTGCGTGTGTGTGTGTGTGTCTGTGAGGGTGCGTGTGTATGTGTGCGCGTGCACATGCCTCATCACAGCGCCCGGCTAATGCATAACTGATTCATGTCTGATTTGTGTATTCATCAACATTACAGTTTAAATAAGCACAGCGTCCTTGCGCCACTTTTCCAACACTTTATCAAAACCCAATTTATCTGTTAGGTAGAACTGCAGCCAATGAAATCGCACAGGCACACCGTCATGCCTCAGCCCGCGGACGGGGGGAGACGAACGAGAGAAAGAGGGAAAATTGAAAAAATAAATGTTGAAGTTAGAAAGGTTGACTTTCTTAATTGCCACTCTGTGTTTGTTTTGTGGTGTGTGCTCATTTTGTGTCGTTCTCTCGCCACAGTTGGACTGTTTACTGTCATGATTCAAACTGCTTTTTATGGTATTACCTCAAAAGATCGCCAAAAGACATACAAGTTGTTGACGGTGCACACAATGTACAACAAAAGTCTGGTACCGTGATTTGAAGGGTGTTTATAGTGTAAGACCTTGTGGGCGCCGTTCTCATCTCGGTCCAAATGTGGTTTCACATCTCACATCTTCCCCCTTGCCAGCATCTGCCTCACTCCATCCATCCTCTGCTCTCTCTGCCACTATGTAACTCTTTATCCCCCCCCCTTCCTCTCTCTCTCTCTCTCTCTCTCTCTCTCTCTCTCTCTCTCTCTCTCTCTCTACCTCTGTAACTCTTCACTACCCTCTTTTTCTCTCCCTCTCTCTCTCAATGTCTCTCTACTCTCTCATTTTCTAATATTCGTCCCTCTCCCTCTTTCTCTGTATTATTCTCTTCTAATATCCTCTCTCTCTCTCTCTCTCTCTCTCTCTCTCTCTCTCTCTCTCTCTCTCTACATCTGTAACTCTCTCTCTCTCTACATCTGTAACTCTCTCAATCCATCTCTCTTATATTCTCTCCTCCTCCAATATTCATCCCTCTCCCTCTCTCTGTGTATTATCCTCTCTTCTTCTAATAGTATCTCTCTCTCGCTCTCCCTCTCTCTCTCTCTCTCTCTTTCTCTCTCTCTCTCTCTCTCTCTCTCCCACTCACTCTCTCTCCCACTCACTCTAGCTGCCGCAGCTGGGTAAGCACCTCATTCAACAAAAAAAAAAAGAAAACTCTTTTAAACTCCAAAAAAGTGACTAAATGAAAAATCCCTGTCCTGACCGATGTTATTGCGATGCTTAACGTGCCTGTAAACATAGAGGAGGGCGTGCAGTAATGTGACCTGCCTGTGGATTCTCTGTGCAGGGCCCCTCAAGGGCCACTCCGTCCCTGGGTGGTACGGGACGTGTGGTGGCCCGGGTCGGTTAGGACTAGAGTCAAGTGGTGACCACGCTGCTGTCAGGCCCTCACGACAGCCCTCACCCGCTCTCTCTCTCTCTCTCTCTCTCTCTCTCTCTCTCTCTCTCTCTCTCTCTCTCTCTCTCTCTCTCTTTCTCTCTCTCTCTCTCTCTCTCTCTCTCTTTCTTTCTCTCCCTCTCTCTCTCGCCCTCTCTCTCTCGTGCTGTATTCTATGTCTCTCTCTCTCTCCTTTACTAACAAGCCCTTGCACTGCATGGAAAATCTGTTCTTCATAATGTCTCTCTATTGCTCTCACTTAAACACGTGCGCACACATAATACACACATACACACACACACACACACACACATACGCACAGATACGAACCCAAAGCTGGAGTGGGGAAGTGGGAAAAAGCCAAGTGAAGGAGGGATGGAGGAAAAGTTAGGGAAAATGTGTTTCCATTCGGTCCGGGGGTGACTTGAAGAGTCAGCCGGAGCCCCCTGAAACCAAATGTGGACCTGAGACATCGTAAAATATAACCGGGGCCACAATCAGGCCTTCATAGCCAGTGTCTTAGACCTTACCTGCCCATAAAATACTTACATATATACTTACAAGTACATCACAATATTTTTTTGAATGATAATAACAAAATCAATACAAATAGATGAATGCGTTTCGTACGAATTTTCAGCAATACGAGCCATGAAATAAATAAACAATCATCCGTTGCACTGAAAGATATGACACATTTGTACATTGTATGTCGCTGTCGGTTTGACTTAATTTATGAATTCAAAAACGTAATTAATGTTTACAGATGATTAATTTTGTGACAGGTGTCCCTTGGCTTTACCTCTCCAATTAATAAAAGCCCCCGGAGTAACAACAATAATAATATTACAATAAAAAAAAAAAACTAGACATAATGTATGTACACATAATGTCGTGCTGGAGGTAGCCGGCCGGGCTAATGATAGCATGAATGACAACCCCCGCGATGGCGGGAGGCAGCGCCAGCTCGGCTTCTGAGAGCGGCATTCAGATTGACCCCTCGCTGATCTCCGCTGTCTGTTGCACTTACAGCCGGAGAAAGGTGATTCACTCTCAAAATACACATCACATGTCAAAAGGAGCTGTCAGACGCTAAGGTTGGAAGGCACTTCAATTAGGAGGCAAAAAAGTAAGGCCCCTGCCCTGGATGTGACATGTCTGTTGATCTGGGATAGCTCTCCGTTCATGCGTCTGAGGGCACAACGAGGGGGGAAGAGGGAGATACAGTAGCCGGTGGGAGAAGGGGGGAAAAAAAGTCAGGGAATATTAAACAACCATTAGTGAACGTTTGAATGTTTGCTTGTTTGTCCTGGCGCACTGCTCCCAAAACACAAAATTCTCGCTGAATGAGTTTGCCCTCCTCAGTTGTTTCCATTGTGTTCTCTCCTCCCCATTCTTCCCCCGTTCCTTTTGTTCTTCGGTCCTTTTTATCTGTATTTTGATTCTCTGCCGTCAACATCCTCCTCTCCTCTCCTCCCCTCTTCTCTCCTCCT
>JAOPHQ010006416.1:0-2500 GCA_030340625.1 Merluccius polli
AGACACACGCTCCTCTGGCAGGGATGAAGGACCGCTTCATGTGGACTATGCCAACCAGGGCGGGCCAATCATACGCATCGAGACGCGGTCATGTGACCCGTGCGCTAAGCGTCCCTTTCGTTACACAAAACCGCATGTGACTGTTCTGTGGGATGGAACCAACAACCTGTTGAGTGAACCACACGTCGTCCCACATGGCTGTGGACACGACATGAATGGATTTACATGTTTGGGGATTTTGGGACATGCTATCGCCGTGACAACGTGTCCCGTTTACAGCCTTTACCTCGTTTAGAGTCGCAGGAAAAATACGTTCAGAGGCTCAAACTATGACTGCACCGATACCCAAAACCGACCCCAATGTTCTGCAACGCTCTGATGCATTATGGTCCTCATGATGATGATGATGATGAGTTTTAACTCATTTCTTAAATAAACTTAAAAATAATTATTCACAATTAAACAAAGTTAAATTCCCTTTGCTCTGCTTATGAATAACACTGTAATAATGAAACTCAAAGTCCCCACAGTGTTCGGTACGGCGGGTCGTCTGGCTACCTGCAGGGTTGCTGGTTTCGATCCCCGGCCTGTCCTAATGCGTGGCGGTGCCCTTGAGCCAAACACTAACTGCTCCAGCCGGGCCAAGTTTACGACCTCGCCGGGTCGCCCCCCCCGCTGTGGGTTGTGGTTGCGAGCGTTCACGCCAAGGGCAGCGGCGCCCGCGCGCCAGTAACTGTGAGGTTTAGCATGTGGAGTGCTAAGTGACCGCTGGGACCCGTAAACGGCTGCGGAGCGCTGTTAACCCTTTAACCGCCGCGCACACACACCACCGCTTCCTGCAGCAACGTGTCCTTGTTTCCTTGTTTCCTTCAGCCAAGTGTCCTTGATGTAACATGTACCACTCAAGGTATCAGTCCAGGCCATGAAAGGATGAAGCAGAACGGCGGATTCAGATTTATTGATTGAATTAATTTATTTAACCCGCTGCCAATGTTGATCACAGTATGCATGCAGATCACAGTATACATGCAGATCACAGTATACATGCAGATCACAGTTTACATGCAGACTGCAGTATACATGCAGATCACAGTATACATGCAGATCACAGTTTACATGCAGACTGCAGTATACATGCAGATCACAGTATACATGCAGATCACAGTATACATGCAGATCACAGTATACATGCAGATCACAGTATACATGCAGATCACAGTATGCATGCAGATCACAGTATGCATGCAGACTGCAGTATACATGCAGACTGCAGTATACATGCAGATCACAGTATGCATGCAGACTGCAGTATACATGCAGACTGCAGTATACATGCAGATCACAGTATACATGCAGATCACAGTATGCATGCAGATCACAGTATACATGCAGACTACAGTATACATGCAGATTGCAGTATACATGCAGATCACAGTATACATGCAGATCGCAGTATACATGCAGATCGCAGTATACATGCAGACTGCAGTATACATGCAGATCACAGTATACATGCAGATCGCAGTATACATGCAGATCGCAGTATACATGCAGATCGCAGTATACATGCAGACTGCAGTATACATGCAGATCACAGTATACATGCAGATCACAGTATACATGCAGATCACAATATACATGCAGACTGCAGTATACATGCAGACTGCAGCATACATGCAGACTGCAGTTTGCGTATTGCAGTATAAATGCATATTGCATAAAGTGTGATTCCAGCCCCGTAGTCAACACAAGAGGCTCTAATTGGACGGCTCTCCAGGTTAGCAGGAGGCTCCGGTGTTTGATGTTCATAGTTTGGTTTGTTTGATGCGGTGTGGAGGTGCAGCTCCTCCTGCGGTAGCGCTGCACGTCTGCCCCTCACTTCAATTGGCCGGCGCGCGCGTGAGGCGTCTGAACTCTGCGTGATTAACGAGCCGAGAGCTGCGGTCGGCGTTTCTTACGTATGAGGTCATTAGTCTGCCCCTCGTTGCATCAGGGAGGGCTGCGTTTGCGTCACCTGATTGCGGCGTGCGGCGCCCGCAGTAATGCCACCGCAGCGCTGCATTCCTCTTCTGAGACGGGCCGGAGCGTCCTGCAGCAGGAGTGGGCAGAAAGTTAGACTTGGTGGGCAATTAGCACATGATTAGACCTGGTTTATTCACATCCCATAATACTCGACCATAAACAGGAAGTCCATACGAAGCGGTGTCCAATGAACACGTGAATAGGTGTGAAATAAATAAAAGCGAAGGACGGACAGATGGACCACAAACCCGTCAACAACCTCATTAAAATGCGGCGGTTGCTCCGTGTTCTTCTTCTGTGGTTTTTATGTCGCAGCGTCGGGGATATCTGGAGGTGAAGCTGAGTTGCCGGGTAGATTCCCAGCGCCTTCTGGGTGTTAAGGGTTCCCTTGGGCAAGGCTTGGTTCTGGTCCCGGGTCCAGGTGGTCTTCCAAGCCCCTCTGGATTATCAAGCGGCCGGTAGACCGCCGGCTCTCTCT
>JAOPHQ010006416.1:10000-22500 GCA_030340625.1 Merluccius polli
CGGACTCCAAGGTCACCAAAACACACTTCACTAAAGGTTGTACGACTCGGTGGCCAAATCTCTTGACTTCTGTGTAATGTGGTTGTGTTTTGTGTCATGTTATATTCTGTGCAGTGTGGTTATATTCTGTGTAATGTGGTTGTTTGTGCAGTGTGGTTCTGTGTAATGTTATATTATGTGCAGTGTGGTTATATTATGTGTAATGTGGTTATATTCTGTGTCATGTTATGTCTGTGTAATGTGGTTATATTGTGTGTAGCCTCTGACTCTGTGGTTTTAGATGGTGATTTATCACAGCTGTGCTGTGTGAACGTTGTGTTTGGAGGTGAATGGTCGCACATACTACACACAAACCTCCTCACTGGCCAATGTGGTCACTTTAAATGAGCTGCGGACGAATTTAAAATTATTTTGGACGAATTTAAAATTATTTTGGACGAATTTCCATATGTATAATAGCGTATTTTACCAAGAGGGCGGCCGCTGGAAGATCTGTACAAACATCGGCAAAGGCAAGTAACGTCTACTTCACCACTTTACAAGATAATACCAGAAGCACTTTATGGTTGGACTGAAATGTATTCACCATTCATTGCTTTGTGTTCAAGACGGTTTCCCCGACTACCAGAACCGTCTTGCTGGACGCGGCGCATGCTGGCCTTCATAATGGTGAGTAATTACTTTTATATAATGCTTAAATATAAACCGTTCATCGTGTACTAAATAATTTCTTTGTTTCCACCAGACTGATGATTATGACTCCATTGAACCTCCATTGATCCCCTGGGAGGTGAAGGCAACGTCCAAGCAGAGTTTGAACTCCAGGACTGAGCTGTAGGAGGACGAAGACCAGGAGGAGGACGAAGACCAGGACCTGTACAGGTCTACACATGTGGATGGATAAGATGCTTTCATTTCTTTCTTGGTTTGGTTAAATTTAGTTTAGTGACTCGTTTAGCCGCATCACTCGTACACATCTTGCATAAACTAATCCATACAGAAGTCTTGGTTTACGCTAAACCAGCCTTCTCCTTGTAGGACTAGTTTTAGGATGTCTCTCCTTGGAGGACTATCTTCAGGATGTCTCTGTATTGGTGACTTGGTGTTTGCTCCATGATTGACTGGTGTTAACTTTCAGAAGTGACGGTGACCATCTGGGTGGCGGGTCTTCTGGAGGTCCTGGTGATGACTGCTGGCATGAAGACCGACCGGCTCCTCCTCCAGGGAAGGTGAACTCTTCACAGATTGGTTTAGTGGTACAGTTTAGTTAGACCTTCTCATTGTCTATAAGCCAGGAACCTGGAATGGCACTTTGTGCAAAGATATTGGTGGTAATTTGTGGGTTAGCTGATTTACTGTGTGTGTGTGTGTGTGTGTGTGTGTGTGTGTGTGTGTGTGTGTGTGTGTGTGTGTGTGTGTGTGTGTGTGTGTGTGTGTGTGTGTGTGTGTGTGTGTGTGTACTGGAGTAACTCACAGTTTTTCCTCTAGAATAGATGGTGAGACTGGTGCTGAAGATGATGCGCCCCCCCCCCCCCCTTCGTCTATCCAGAAAAGGTAAATGGGTCCAAGCTGTTCCAAGTTGTCACTAATGTGGTGATTGTGTATAACCAAGTCACTTTGTATAAAAGCGTCTGCTAAATGACTACCTGGTCCTGTTGTATAAACCCCAGGACTACGGAGCTGTGGCTGGACCCCAGGAGCTGTGGCTGGACCCAAGGAGTGGAGCTGTGGCTGGACCCGAGGAGCTGTGGCTGGACCGGAGATGTGGCTGGACCCAAGGACAGGAGATGTGGCTGGACCCAAGGAGCTGTGGCTGGACCCGAGGAGCTGTGGCTGGACCCAAGGAGTGGAGCTGTGGCTGGACCCAAGGAGCTGTGGCTGGACCGGAGCTGTGGCTGGACCCAAGGCCTGGAGCTGTGGCTGGACCCAAGGCCTGGAGCTGCGGCTGGACCCAAGGAGCTGTGGCTGGACCCAAGGAGCGGAGCTGTGGCTGGACCCAAGGCCCGGAGCTGTGGCTGGACCCAAGGCCTGGAGATGTAGCTGAACTCAAGGAGCTGCGGCTGGACCCAAGGAGCAGAGCTGTAGCTGGACCCAAGGCCCGGAGCTGTGGCTGGACCCAAGGCCCGGAGCTGTGGCTGGACCCAAGGCCCGGAGCTGTGGCTGGACCCGAGGAACTGTGGCTGGACCCAAGGCCCGGAGCAGTACAATGGCTTGAAGAGCACCATGTTGGTAAGGTGAACTTCCAATCTTAATTCTTGCTTTGTGAATCACTGCCCTTATGGCCGCTCAATAAGAAAACCTGCTTTTGCGTCTAATTATGCATTCTCTAGTATCTGTAGGCGTATACAAAGTGTTCTACTGCTGAACAGGTTTCTACATCATGTATGGATTTAGTTTGCTGCCAAGCATTGTTTCTATATTGATTTATTATTTCTGCCTGTTCTCAGCTGTGACTAATGTCCTCTCAGGGATCAATAAAGTTTCTTTATTTTCTTTCAGATGAAGATGGAAGACACAAGAGACTAAAGGGACACAGATGGCAACAAACCCTAGCCCTAAACTAAACCATCTAACCCCTAAACTAAACCATCTCTAACCTAATACCTAAACTTAAACTAACCATCTAACCCCTCAACTAAACCGACTCTAACCTAAACTAAACCAACTCTAACCTAATACCTAAACTAAACCAACTCTAACCTAATACCTAAACTAAACCAACTCTAACCTAATACCTAAACTAACCTAATACCTAAACTAGACCATCTCTAAACTAAACCATCTCCAACCTAATACCTAAACTAGATAATCTCGAACGTATACCTAAACTAAACACTCCCAACACTAAACCTTACCATTTCAAACTGTATCCCTAAAATTAACCATCCCTAATGGTATACTAAACTAGCTAAACCGGAGCCAGACGTGTCCCTTGGTCTCTCCTGCAGCGGACGGGTCCAGAGAACCAGGTGAGCTCTGATCAGTATTTGTCATCTCTTAACGGGAGGACTAATGGATCTGAAATGTCTAAAGACTGAAGTGTTTCCTGGGAGCATCTTGACTGACTTGTGTACTTTGTCACAGCACTACTGTTTAGACTCCTAAGCACTTGGCAGCCACCTATTGATTAAAGGAAATCATTCATTTTTGTAGCCACTGGTAAAAACTTGGGAATGTTTCGAGTTCATCTGGTGGTGAATCATGTGCTTTGCTTGATCTTGGCCTCATCTCCCAAATGTAATGACTTTATTCTTCTTAAATCTGGATGTCACCACATTTGGGGTATTTGAACTTCAAATCCCTCGTATTAATAATGACCTCTCCCTTCCACTTGGTGCTTCAACACCTGATCTCTCCTGGACTGAAGGCTCCTGCAGATCCCAGACTGGCCTGGTTGTCCTGGAGCCAGGGGGGTCCAGGACGTCCCTTTAGCCCGGGTCAGTAGACTTACTGGTCGGCTAGACCGAGGGTTGGCCGCTATAATGGACACATTACTATTTAGTGTTTGACATGAGACTAAATATTTCAACTTGACATTGTTTACCATTTTCAATGTCTTGTAGACATATTGTATTTAACACGCGGTTTATAGGCAGGTTGTGCTGCAAGTTGTAACCCTAGTGTGGTCTACATTTGGTTCTGAATATGTCTTCCAGATCCGTTAACTAAAACACATAATTTCTGCATTAATCCACTACCAGAGCGCGGGGTCGGGACAAAGTGGACCTACTGGACCTCCACCCTGAAGACCCCTGGACCAAATACACACCTACACAATTCATACCAACCATAACCACGCAGAGATCCACACGCATTTTGGAAAAGTATGTTTGGCACCAATCTTTCCATTTGACAAATAAATGATTATTATTTCTGTACACCGTGTCTGAGCTTATACTTCTAACACCTGAGCATGTTGATGTTGTCATGGCACTCGTCTATGTAAAGAGAATTGCATCAACTAAGGTGTCTGTAGTTTTAATGCTGCACAACCTCATTTTTAAAGGGCCCCTTCAGGTGCGATTATGCATTATTAAGCATTTCAAAATTGTGATGTCAGTAAAGGGTCCAAATGGTAGACAGAACATTTAAGGTCTTTATCCTTGGGGGGCTTAAATGTTATTAAATATCAGTTTATGAAGCAATAAGTGTTAACATGCTTCCAACATTTTAATTTTTAAATTTTTTGAACTGATCATTTTGGGTTTTTTATGGCGTATTCTTGCCAGACCTTCAGGGAAACCTGTTTAATGAAAGTAGATGTTCAGGGAAGTTGGCTGTAAAGTAATTTCTGTGGACATTGTGACTCCTGAATGATTTTCAGTTGGTTAATTTATCTTCTGGAGGTAGGCCTATGGGCTAGCTTGTCACAGGGCATGTGGTGTTTTAACACTTCATTTTAAACTCTCCACAAGTACTCAGAGAATAGCATGCTAAGAATTGAACCAGCGTAGTTGTGAACCCATTTAACATTGGTTGTGGCTTCAACCCATAGGATGGTCTAAACACTGGAAAATGTTTTGTTTATTCATCATAAACATTGTAATTGTTAATAGGATCTGTCTTTGAAATTGTATTAAAGTAATTTACAAATCTTAAACTTGAATATTTTCTTGACTGTCTGTGTTTAAACTGTACTTCAGTAAAGTCTGAGTTAAGTATAAGTAGAGTAAGCTTGCAGATGGATCGGTCCATCTACATGGATCTGTCCGCCTACAAACTTGTATTTCTTGGCCATTATTTGTCCAGAGTGAAAGTGGAACTGATTTGTGTCTCCAGTTTCGGCCAAACATGAATGTCGATGGCAACATGCGTTGTTTCCATGTTTTGCTAGCGAGTGTTAATTCAGTTAGCTATAGGTCCATGTCCATGTCCATGTCTATAGGTCCACCATTATCTTCTCCTACGCGTTGTTGGCTACGTCTAAACGTTGGCCAGGTCTGCGTAAAGTTGGCTATGGTGGTCGTAACAGGAGACTTTAACAGTGCCAGACAATATCAATGTAGAGTAATAATAAAAGTGTGAAGGAAGTCACAATAGAGGAAACATGACAGTATTTGTATTTATTGTTGGTCAGTAATGGTTAGTGTGGTATTCTGAGGGGTTATTGATGACGGGTTAAACACACTATCGATCTATCGCGACAGATAAATGTAGATATAACATGTCTCGTCTTTCAGTCGATCATTAGTTGGCCAACGTTTGAGGACTGATTGCTGTGTTGATGACCAATAACGATGGAGAAATGTTTTAACCTCACTTTTTGTTATGCTAATAACTCAGTTTTGCTTATTTTACTAACCCTATAGTAAATATCAGGTGGGTCCTGGGCCAACTCTCGCTCCACAGCTGTCATGGCTTGAAACTGTTTGGGGTCCTTGGGAAACAAACTTTAGCGCTGACAACATTGGTCTTATTTTGAAGTAGAAAAAGTTTGGACTGTAAGTACGGCCAAGTCATGTAGCTTCATGCTACATAGAAAATATAAATAAAGGAGAAGGAGAAAGCAGCTAGGACTGATCTGGACACGCTGCTGTTAAGAGTTAGCTTAAGGCCGAACGTTTCTCACCAGGACCAGAGAGTGTGGACCCCCACACTGAGCTAACCGCTAACGCAGCGCTAACGCAGCCCAGGGTCAGCCAGACGTTAACCCTTGACGACGCGTTTATATTATATCCTTATTTACTTTATTCATATCCTGTTTTCACACTGCTGGGTACAATAAAGCGTACAAGACATTGTACTAGCCTATGTTGATTGCCGTCTAAATAAAAAGAGGAACATTGGCCCTTAATCTCACTGCTTTGAGATAAACTCGATCCTTTTTGTAATTTAGGTTTAGAAAGTCCTCATCAGCTCAGTAAAAGGCTTTCATTCACCATTTAACTGCACCGTCTAATTCCACAAGAGTGTAAAAAGTTTGGTGACACGTTAGGCTTTTAGCCCAGATGTATTATAATTTACCGTTGACTGTCAACACAGAGGACATTTTGTTTGAGGTAAAAAAGTATATTGGAACAATTAAAATAAATCTTGTTTGAACTTCCATTAACCCCGGCGTGGTTTAGGTTTCAACTCTCCAGGCCCTCAGGACGGCTGATTTATGGCCGTCCTCCTCTCTGCCTGAGCAGAAAAAAAGTCTGAAAGTCAGAACGAAATTAAGTCATTTCTGTGGAAAGTACCGTCCAGTAAATCGTCTTCTTTGAGAAAGAGGAAAATTCCTTCTGCTGTCCTGCGAACCTGGGCTCGTATTTGTTGTAAATCATGAAGATCAAATCAATAACATGTGTGTTAGTATCCTCTCCACTTTTTATCTGCAGAAATATCACGGCTCAACTTCTAAATCTCTGAATTCCTTCGCGAAGAGGTCCTTAAATCAAAATTAAAACACGATAAGTCACATCTTAACTTTCTTAACTTATTGCTGAGCGTTGCACAGGGGCGACAGACTGTTGCGTAAATACAGAATCGTATTGTCATCATTATAGTCGTTCTTGACAAGACAAGATGGAGGGCTCTTTATTTTCCGATGACTCTCTTTAAGAGTTCACTGTCCAGGAGAATGTGATTCAATCTTAGATTAAAAGTAATAACATCAAACAGGGCTGGAGAAGTTAGTAAAATACATAAAAGTAAATTAAGTAATAATGTTACACTTTATTGTTAACAAATACAATTTGATTGTAATATTGAACTTTATTTGTGTAGGCCTTCAGCCACACTGGGCTTCAAGATGGCTCCTCAAACCCAAAGCCTTCAGGAGGATGAGGAGGAGAAAAACTCCCCAAACCCCAGAGGAGGAGAAACCTTGAGGAGACGGATCCTCCTTCCAGGGACCTGAGGAGGCGCACAGACCATAAATAACACGAACCAACGACAACAGAATGAGTGAATGTTTTAGGAAAAAGCGCAAATGAAGAGCAAATAGAGAAAATGATGCCAGATGGATGTAATTATATTATTTAATAATAATAATAATAATAATAATAATAATAATGTATTATTTATGGAAAGTATAAACCCTCTCGTTAAGGTGGGTCCAGTATAGTAGGAATAATACAATCTATTTGAAGTGCTTTTCAGTACAGACCATTCACATACTAAAATGTTTACCATCTAAAATAAAAACTGTGGAGGTAGAATCAAATGCATAAAATCAAGTAGTATGGTGAATAATAAAAAATACAACATAATAAACACAGAGATCTGCAGTTATGAAGAGTTGGGCTGGCAGTTGGCTTTTGAATTGTTTTTGTCTAATTTTACTTAAACGACTTCTGAGAATTAGAAGCAAATACTTTTATTAGCCCAAATTTCCTTTACTCCCTAAAAATCATCCTCTGCCCGCTTTCCTCCTCGACCTCAATCCAACGAAAACCAATAAATATAAAGATGTGCGCCCTAATGGTTCAAAGTTAATATTTGTAATCGGATGACTGCAAATATTACAATCTAGCTGTCGCCCCGGCAACCGTGATTATCAACAACAACAACAAAGTATCCAATGTAGTGAATTACAAATGTAATATGAATCTGCCCTGAGATGCAGGGGAGGGAGGCAGTTACCTCACCCTCACCCCTCACCCCCCCCCCCCCCCCATACATCCCTGAGGTGGACGTATGGGGGAGGTGAAGGGGTGAGGGGGTGAGGGGGGGTGAGGGGACCCCCAAAATAGCCCAAGCAACAGATGGTTTCCCGTTCAGAAGAAGGACGCTTCAGGGTTCATTTAAAGCGGGAATTCATTTTTCCCGTATCGGTATAGTATGTGATTTACTGCTGCAGACTAGCCTCCCCCCTAGCTGTTTTCTGGGGGAGATTCAGCTGTTGATGAAGGGGGGAGGACTGGAGAGGTGGGGGAGGGGCGGGGGAGGGCAAACTGTTTTTAAATTTAGTGTCTCTAACTCGACGCTTGAAGCTCTCAGTGATCGTTCGTCATCGCGGTGTCTCTCCGCAAACTGCAGTCGCGGAAAATGTCTCGACTGGCTTTCGGCTAAATAATTGACTTTACGCTGCTTAACGCGCAAGGAGTCTATTTGTCACTTTAATTTGGTTTCCTGTGAGTGTGTATCGCCAGCACACACACTGACACACACACACACACACACACACACACACACACACACACACACACACACACACACACACACACACACACACACACACAGCTACGGTCAGTTTAATGTTCCTGGTGCTTGGTAGAGGCAGTCTGGCAGTAACACACACAGACACAGACACAGACACACACACACATACACACACACACACACACACACACACACTCTGTCCATTCCCAGTGTGCAGGTTGTAAATACTGGTTCTTGTACAACGTAACAGAGCGCCGGTTTAGTTCATGTGTCAACAGCAGGTGTCCATGTCCTCACTAAGATATTACTGAGGTGGATCCTTGTTCACACAGCAGGGGAGGCGAGGGGGGGGGGGGGGGGGGGGGGTCAGGTCTAGATGATGGAGGATGGGGGGGGGGGGGTTGCCACGGTAACGGGCCAGGGGTGCCAGGTACCGCTGGCTCCAAACTAACTGAAGATGTGAACGTGGAAACGCTCACGCATTCCTGCACTCGGTGCGCGGACGCCGGCGCTCCTCTTCCTTTTGAAGCGCCACGCCGGCCGCGTATTAATCAGCTCGCCGTCAGACCGGCGGTCTGGTCGCTAAATCCCACTCAGGTCCGCTCCGCCGCAGCTGTCCGCCATATTACACACGATACCGCCGCCCCGGTCCAGGTCAGACCGCTCCGTCTCGCGTGTGGTTTCCTGCCTGGGAGGATCTCCGTTGTTGGAGCGTAAATCTTCCAGGACAGACAGACAGACAGAGGGGAGAGCAGAGAGCCAGACAGATAGACAGATAGATAGACAGACAGATAGAGGGAGGGGAGAGAGGCAGACAGATAGACAAACAGATAGAAGGAGAGGAGAGGTGAGAGACAGACAGAGGGAGAGCAGAGAGACAAACAGATAGAGGGAGAGGAGAGAGACAGACAGAGGGAGAGCAGAGAGACAGAGACAGAAAGAGGGAGAGCAGAGAGACAGACGGAGGGAGAGCAGAGAGACAGACAGATAGAGGGAGAGGAGAGAGACAGACATACAGACAGATAGAGGGAGAGACAGACAGAGACAGAGCAGAGAGACAGATAAACAGACAGACAAAGGGAGAGCAGAGAGACAGACAGACGGAGGGAGAGATAGAGGGAGAGGAGAGAGACAGACAGAGACAAACAGACAGACAGATAGAGGAAGAGCAGAGAGACAGACGGATAGAGAGAGAGCAGAGAGACAGACGGATAGAGGGAGAGCAAGAGAGACAGACGGAGGCAGGCAGACAGACAGGCAGAGGGAGGGAAGGGAGGACTGTGTAGTCTGTGATGGGGTGAGAGCAGGAGGCTGTAAATCTGAGGCAGGCTGGTATGAAGCCTCCAGAACAAGAAGTTCCAGAAACTTGATGGATTTACAGGCGCTGATGTTCTCATGCTGAGTTATCCTCACTACAGTTTTATTATTTTCCATAAGTTTCACAATTTACATGTGTAATAATTACGTTGCTCAGCTGCAGGTTTCACGGTTTTTACATTGTAGGTTCTTTCAGACACAGACACTCGGCAAATAACCCCCCAGTGGGAGGGGCCTGTTCACCTGGTGGGAGGGGCCTGTGATGGGTTTACCTGGTGGGCAGGTGCAATAGGTGGGCCAGGGCTGTGATCGCAGAGAGAGAGAGAGAGAGAGAGAGAGAGAGAGAGAGGAAGTAGAGAAGAGATTAAGAGAGAGGAGGATGAGAGGGAGAAGATACGAGCTGCACCATGGCCATGTACCTCCTATAAATCTGTCCTGAAGGATGGGGGGGGGGGGGGGGGGGGAGGAGGAAGGGGGAGAGGGGGGGAGAGGAGAGGGGGGGGAGTGGGGTTATGCTCACATTTCATTTACGGCCTCCCCCCCCCCCCCCTCCTCCCCCCCCCTGCTGCTCTGAAGGCCTGTCCAGTCATTATTTCATAAAGTTACACCTCTGCTGTCTCGCGCGCCACAGTTGGCACACCTAAAGAGCCTCCTCGGGGTGATTTAGCGTCGGAGGCGCACCGCCACCTCCATTTGTACCCGGCGCTCCGACATGACGGCTGGACGGCGCTTTACAGGACTCCTGCCAAGACCATTAATTCCTGAATTAATATTCTGCCTGTCGGGGGGGGGGGGGGGGGGAGAGGGGGGGGGAGAGAGGAGACCTAATTCACCAGCTCTCCTCATGGGCTCTTTTAATTATGCAGCTGATGAGAGGGCAAAGGGTTAGCCCTGCGCTAACTTCTGTTCCTGCTTCGGAGACGCGCGGCGGCTATTGGACTGCGAGCGACGAGACCTGAGAGCGGCGTGGGGGGGGGGGTGTGGTGGGTGGGGGTGAGGGGGGGGGGGGTGTGGTGGGGGTGAGGGGGGGGGGCGTCTCTGTGTCTCTATATGAGATCCTGTACATCATGTCTTAACACGTGCTCATTTAAAAAAACTGCAGCGCTTTTACTATCTCCCTGACTGTAAATCTACAGGTTGAATATTTAATTGTCGCCATAAACGTGTTCTTTAAGATATGTGCTTGTTAAAAAAAAAACAAAAAAACTAACCAGAAGTTTCACCAAAACTGGGATACTTAAACTTTATTTAAATTTTACGTCGTCGCCCAACATGGGGACTGCTGAGTCCTCCCGGCGCGGTTTACAGGGTCAACATCACATCTCAGTCCATGTGAGTTTACATTCACATCATGTGTTCACAATACTTTTAAACAAGTATGGGCTATCAGTGTGTCCATCTCACACACACACACACACACACACACACACACACACACACACACAGGCCTCTAAGTGCTGGCTGTTGAGTGCTCCCCCAGATCGTTAAAGTGCACAAGGGCGTATTCAGGTCCTCCACGTTAGAAATAGAAGAAGAGACGATAAACATTTATGGGATGTCCATAAATCGCCGGCGGTGTAAATGCTTGACAGTAACTTCTGTTATCCCCACAATGTCATCTGAACGCCCCGCGGCTCCCCGCGCCCTTAACCCCGCCCCCCCCCGACGCTCTCCGCGCTCCCATTGGCCGGCGCCGCGGGGCTCCTCCAATCGGACTCCCCCGCGGCGCCGGTCGCTGACCTCACCCTGGCTGTCCTCTCGGTGACATCATCAAGACTCGTTAAAGTGCCCAATGAAGCGCTGGGTGGTGTCGCTATGGCGACGGGGCCGCAGGGCTCCGGCTGTTTATTTGCAGCATGTATTGATCAATATGAGTATGATGCGGTGATTATGACTGAAGGCTTTCATGAGGTGTGTGTGATGGATGTTCTGGTCCTGTGGTGGAGTACTGGAGTACTGTAGTGTAGTACTGTAGTACTTATGTAGTGTAGTACTGTAGTACTGGAGCACTGTAGTACTTCTGTAGTGTAGTGGTGTAGTACTGTTGTAGTGTAGTACTGTGGTAGTGTAGTATTATAGTGTTGTAATGTAGTACTGTTGTACTGTTGTAGTGTAGTACTGTAGTCGTGTTGTAGTGTAGTACTGTAGTCGTGTTGTAGTGTAGTACTGTAGTCATGTTGTAGTACTGTAGTAGTGTAGTAGTGTTATAGTTTAGTAGTGTAGTCGTGTTATAGTTTAGTAGTGTAGTAGTGTAGTAGCACTGTTAGTGTTGTAGTGTAGTACTGTTGTACTGTAGTAGTGTAGTACTGTAGTCGTGTTGTAGTGTAGTACTGTAGTCGTGTTGTAGTACTGTTGTAGTGTAGTAGTGTAGTAGTGTTATAGTTTAGTAGTGTAGTGTAGTAGTACTGTTAGTGTTGTACTGTACTGTACTGTTGTTGTGTAGTAGTAGTGTTATAGTGTTATAGTCTAGTAATGTAGTACTGTGGTAGTGTAGTACTGTTGTACTGTAGTAGTGTTATAGTGTAGTAGTGTTGTAGTAGTGTTATAGTGTAGTAATGTAGTACTGTTGTAGTGTAGTAGTAGTGTTATAGTGTAGTGTTGTAGTAGTGTAGTATTGTTGTACTGTTGTACTGTTGTAGTGTAGTAGTAGTGTTATAGTGTAGTGTTGTAGTAGTGTAGTATTGTTGTACTGTTGTACTGTTGTAGTGTAGTAGTAGTGTTATAGTGTAGTGTTGTAGTAGTGTAGTATTGTTGTACTGTTGTACTGTTGTAGTGTAGTAGTAGTGTTATAGTGTTATAGTGTAGTAATGTAGTACTGTGGTAGTGTAGTAGTAGTGTTATAGTGTTATAGTGTAGTAATGTAGTACTGTGGTAGTGGTATGTAGTATCACTACAGAACACAACGTTGCTGTGGTTCGCTGTACGGTTGAGGAGCAGCGGTGCATGCTGGGATAGCTGGTTGCCGTGGCGGCACGGCCGTGATGGAGTGTGTTATGTTTTAAAAGCGAATTAGCGTCGCTAGCAGTTTCAGGAGCCATCCATCTCCGCTTGACTAAAGAGCCAGAATGAAGGAAATAACCAAGTTTGGATAATGATGG
>JAOPHQ010006416.1:27500-30000 GCA_030340625.1 Merluccius polli
CAGACATAGGCCTACTGTGTGACAGACAGACAGGTAGATAACAGACGGACAGGTAGATAACAGACAGACATACTGTGTGACAGACAGACAGGTAGACAGACAGACATACTGTGTGACAGACACACAGGTAGACAGACATACATACTGTGTGACAGACAGACAGACAGACAGATAACAGACATACATACTGTGTGACAGACAGACAGGTAGATAACAGACAGACATACTGTGTGACAGACAGACAGGTAGATAACAGACGGACATACTGTGTGACAGACAGACAGGTAGATAACAGACAGACATACTGTGTGACAGACAGACAGGTAGATAACAGACAGACATACTGTGTGACAGACAGACAGGTAGATAACAGACAGACATACTGTGTGACAGACAGACAGACAGATAACAGACATACATACTGTGTGACAGACAGACAGGTAGACAGACATACATACTGTGTGACAGACAGACAGGTAGACAGACAGACATACTGTGTGACAGACAGACAGGTAGATAACAGACAGACATACTGTGTGACAGACAGACATACTGTGTGACAGACAGACAAGTAGACAGACAGACAGAGAGGTAGATAACAGACAGACATACTGTGTGACAGACAGACAGACAGACAGGTAGACAGACATACATACTGTGTGACAGACAGACAGACAGATAACAGACATACATACTGTGTGACAGACATACTGTGTGACAGACAGACAGGTAGACAGACAGACATACTGTGTGACAGACATACTGTGTGACAGACAGACAGGTAGACAGACAGACATACTGTGTGACAGACAGACAGGTAGATAACAGACAGACATACTGTGTGACAGACAGACAGGTAGATAACAGACAGACATACTGTGTGACAGATAACAGACAGACATACTGTGTGACAGACAGACAGGTAGATAACAGACGGACAGGTAGACAGACAGACATACTGTGTGACAGACAGACAGGTAGATAACAGACAGACATACTGTGTGACAGACAGACAGGTAGATAACAGACGGACAGGTAGACAGACATACTGTGTGACAGACAGACAGGTAGATAACAGACAGACAGGTAGATAACAGACAGACATACTGTGTGACAGACAGACAGGTAGATAACAGACAGACAGGTAGATAACAGACAGACATACTGTGTGACAGACAGACAGGTAGATAACAGACAGTGTTTTCTGAATGGACCATGGACAGGTGGCCCTCCAGACTGCCAGTAAATCTGTTTTTATTAGCTTAGCATCACTAAACACACAAGTCCTCTGTATCTCCGGCTAACCATCCATGCATGCTAAAGCCACGCATTAGCATGCATGGATGCTAACGGAGCTAGCATGGATGCTAACGGAGCTAGCATGGATGCTAATGCGGGTAGCATGGATGCTAATGCGGGTAGCATGGATAGCATTGAAGTACTTCACAGACATATTTGACAAACGTTTAAATGTTACAAATACATCCACCGTATTCACACACACACACACACACACACACACACACACACACACACACACACAATGCTAGGGGACGTGGTGTTGATTCTCCGGGGGGGGGGGGGGGGGGGGGGTCTGACCTCTGACCTCTGCTGTAGTTGG
This sequence comes from Merluccius polli, assembly GCA_030340625.1. Lineage (NCBI taxonomy): Eukaryota > Metazoa > Chordata > Actinopteri > Gadiformes > Merlucciidae > Merluccius > Merluccius polli. Next base: position 29,122 of record JAOPHQ010006416.1, read on the forward strand.
GATCCGGGGTGTTCTGGTCAATTTGGAGCGAGGCTCAGGTTACTGCAGGAGAGATAGGGGTTAACACCTGGACTGACATCACATACCTACACACACACACACACACACACACACACACGCACACACACACAGGCATGCACCAGCAATATGTACACAAAGACACCTCTTCTCTCCTCTCCTCCCTCTTCTCCATTCTTACTCTCTCCTCCTCCCCCATATCCCTCCTTCCCACCTCCCCTCCCTCTCTCCTCGTCTCAAGGAATAATACACCTCCTCCTGTCCTCCTCCTCCTCCTCCTCTTCTCTCCTCCTGTCCTCCTCCTCCTCCTCCTCCTTGTCTTCCGCATCTTCTCTCCTCATCCACCTCCTCTCCTCCATATGGCCACATCAACATTTCATAGTCAAGAGCCCTGGGCGAGAGAGAGAGAGAGAGAGAGAGAGAGAGAGAGAGAGAGAGAGAGAGAGAGAGAGAGAGAGAGAGAGAGAGAGAGAGAGAGAGAGAGAGAGAGAGAGAGAGAGAGAGAGAGAGAGAGAGAGAGAGAGGACAGAGAGAGAGAGAGAGGGGGACAGAGAGAGAGAGGGGGACAGAGAGAGAGAGAGGGAGAGGGAGAGGGAGAGAGAGAGAGAGGTCTCACTGCAAGGCCAGTGGGGACAGTGGGGAGGAGGTCAGCCACGCTGCTCCTGCTCCCAAACACTAATGAACGCAAAACATTACAGTGGAAAACATATGATGGAAGGCACCGGAAGGAAGGAAGACACAAAGCAGAACCACTCGGATATCACACATCTACTGAAGAAGTCTTCTTCTGATCTTCATGTCCACCACCACGCTCCTCCTGGAGGTCTGAGGTCTGATCCTGGCTCCTCCTGGAGGTCTGAG
>JAOPHQ010006417.1:0-32500 GCA_030340625.1 Merluccius polli
GTTCAAGTGCTTAGGTAAACAGACAGGCAAGTGTTATCGTTCACAAACCGCGATGGCAGCAGGTCGTCAAGATGGAGACCTTTGGCGCCTCTGGTGGACACCGAGGTGAGGACCCGTGGTATTCCATGGAGACACAACTCGGGGCCAGCATGATCGTCTCTCGCTATTAAAACATGTAACTGGGGATGACTAGCGTTTTTCATTATTATAAATTATTGAAATAATTAGACAACATTTTTCTCAGGACTCGTGTGTGGGTTTTTTTGTTGTTTGTTTTTTTGTTTGTCCATAGATGTCGCACGTCCCCGTATCGTCTTTCGTGACGTCATTTTCAGTCGGACGGAAGTTAAAACATGCAGTTATTTTATCATACAGCGACAAAGACAAATCAAACGCTATTCTGCAAATACTGTATTAACCGTGAGATAACAAAACTTCATATTCGGGGTAAAGTCATTGTTTATCCAAACTTAGTAAGTATAATGCGCCCCACTATCACATGTTATAGATGGCATAGTATCTACCATTTTAACTACCCAGTGTTATTGATTGACAACATACAATAAGCGATATTCATTTCAAATTGATCGTCTCACTTTTAACATATAGGATGACCTGTCACATGAACAATATAATGAATCGTTATTAGTCAGTTATTATCATATTATCCGTCTCAACTGCAGCTGTGGACATTTCAGATTGACCAGTAACGTCATTTAGGCCCTATGCATCTTCTTCATCTACTTCTCTCTTTTTTCATATAGTTTTTCAAAAGCAGCTTTTGCAGATAACGAGAATGGTAAGGGATGCATTGTTCATTATAGTTCATTCATTTGCTTAACGCAACGCATAGCCAACCTAAAGTGAGATCAGGTGAAAGCACATGATGGGCTCCCGTTGTGTTTCCATGGCAGCACGGGCGGCTGAAGATCAAGACCACCGCTCAGCAGGAGGAGGAGAGGATGAAGGAGCTGGAGAAGAAGATGAAGCTGTACGTGGCCGCGCGAGATGTCTGCTTCTCTAAGGTAGGTTGTCATGTGTGATGAGAAAGTAGAGTAGGCCTAGTCCAAATGAATGGCAATAGTCATTTAGTGATGCATGCATTTGAATGTCTCTATAGTATTAAATGTGCAGTTCAATGTCTTTCCCAAAGTAGAAAAAAATGCACACCGAGACAACAGAGACAACAGAGCTGGATAGATCAATTGGGTTTAGGTTTGATTAGGTTTGATTGAGACATTGATTTCCAAAATCACGATACACATACTTAATTTTTTTTTTGATGACTACTACTACTACTTTGATGACAGGATCTTTATGCATTTAAACCAAACAAGTCTTCTCTCTGTCTCTCCCACACACACACACACACACACACACACACACGTGTTGTATGCCAGAGGAAGGAGGGGGTTTTGGATGAGGAGGCCCTCCTGTTAACCCAGCAGCTGCTGTCGTCCAACCCTGACTTCTCAACCCTGTGGAACTACAGAAGGGAGATCCTGATGCATCTGGAGACTGTGAGGTCAGCTAACTACATCCATCCATCCATCCATCCATCCATCCAGTCATCCATACTCTAGAGTCTCCAGTATAAACTGTACAGTGTTAACGCTCACGGTCCTGTCCCTCTGATGTTTCCCTCTCCCGTCCGCAGGGAGGAGGACGATTTGCAGAAGATCTTCGAGTCCGAGCTTTCCTTCTTGGAGTCCTGTCTGAAGCAGAAGCCCAAGTCTTATGGCAGCTGGCACCACCGAGGGTGGGTGTCCGCCCGCATGCCCCGGCCCGACTGGGCCAGAGAACTGAGTCTGTGTGATCGCTGCCTCAGCTTGGACGAGCGTAACTGTGAGTGTGTAGGGCAAAGTTAGGGGAGAGAGAGTAAAAAAAATGTTTTTTTGTGGACGCAGTTATTGGGAGTTGTAGAAGGACGGTAAAGAAAAGGTAAAAAGAGAATATTGTCAGATAGGTTTCTCACTTTTTCTTCTTTGTATGGGGGAATTTGACTTGCTATTCTTACTCTGACTTGATGTTAGGCTCTGAAATGAGAAAGTGTTGAAGAGCTGTATAAGTTGGATCTCACCGTCTTTTTCCTGCGGCCCAGTTCACTGCTGGGACTACAGGCGAGTGGTGGTGAAGATGTCCGGCGTCGCCGTGGATCAGGAGCTCCGCTTCACCGATCGCCTCATTGGCTCCAACTTCTCCAACTACTCTAGCTGGCACTACCGCAGCACCCTGCTGCCCCTGCTGCACCCAGAGTCCCCTGAGCCCCCGTCGCCCGACCACCAGCCGGGCCGGGGCTCACCCCCGCCCTCCCCACAGACCAACGCCCACCGCGTCTGCGAAGAGCAGCTGCTCAAAGGTACGGCGGGATCTGGTCCTCCCACCACACATCTCTGTGTAGTAGTGGTGTAATACCGACAGGGGGCACTGTCGAGCTGTTGTCCTCAGGATGGACACCATGGTGGTTTTTAATAAGCTTTTGAATGGTCACATGTGCTTGTATGTGTGTTTCTAGAATATGAGCTTGTGCAGAATGCCTTCTTCACTGATCCCAATGACCAGAGTGCTTGGTTTTACTATCGCTGGCTATTGGGCAGAGGTGAGTGTCGATACGCATATAGTGCCTGGTTACATGCCTTTCAGCACACAGCTTTTGCTATCGGTGTCCATATTACGGTAACTGCATAGACGTTTCATGTTCTCAAGCTGTGTGTGTGTGTGTGTGTGTGTGTGTGTTTTGTCCCACAGCGGAGCGGGAGGATATGATCAGCTGTGTGTACGTCAGTCGAGAGGAGGAGAGGGTGGCTGTTGGTTTCTCCAAGCCAGTTCACGTGAGAGCGTTAACATGTCCTCCTAGAGAAAGTGCTTAACATGGATGAATGGGTGTATGACTGACACTTTTATTTATTTATTTTTTTTTTTGTCATGGTCCATATTGTCAGACACCAGGTTAGTGAAGGATGGTTCACCGGCGTGGGACTCCTTGGCCTAACAACGGGATGTGACCCTGACTCTCCTCTGTGTCCCCCTGTCTCAGGCGCAGTCTGTTGGCCTGATGCTGGTGCTGGACGGGCAGCCCCAGCGAGTGGAATGGAGGAGCGTCCACCCACGCTTGAGACACAGCCCTGTCTGGGTATCCTTTTTATCTATTGGATGTGCACAACCACAAGGGCCTTCCCAACATGCCGATCAGGTCTGGTTAGTGGCATGAGGAACGCTAGGGGCTATGGGATGAAATTACCCTTTTGACACACAATTTTATCATCTGCTGTCCATAGTGTCATAATAACCCAGTGAATGATGGGCTCCTTGCTTCCTGCTGTCACACTTGAGCAACAGCAGGATGGAGGGACGCATTTTTTATTCCAGGAACTCTCTGCTTTCCTGGAAGACACTCAACACTGCTACCTGTAAACTTTCACGCGTTTGACTCTATACAGAAGTGAAAGGTTCATTTCATCCCATGGCCCGTAGTGTTCCTCATACCACTGACCAGACCTGATTGGCATGCTGGGAGACACCAAACACTACTACCTGTAACCTTTCACCTCCGTGTAGTCGTGCGGCTGAAAGATGAGAACGTTTTCGTGAGAACTGCCACTGCCTCTGTGCTAGGGCTGCACAATTAATTAAAAATGAGGGGAAAAGGATATACAGAAATGAATACATCTGCTTTTGTACGCCCGTTACATTACAGTGAAATTACAAACCGTTACAACTCGGCAATAAGCGCAAAGAATCACTAACTCTAAATATACAGTATGACACGAAGCAATGTGTTGTGGTGGTCAGGATGGCAAATTGAATCGATAATCTCTTAATCGCAATGAATAATCTCAATTTGCATTTTGGTCATAATTGTGCAGTCCTACTCTGTGCTTATATACATCTGCCCATTAGATGAACCTTAACCTGGTTTTAGGTCTGTGATCTCCCCCCTGCCACCATAAGTGACATTGGCAATGAGCACAACCTGACTGTTCACTGGACGGAGAAACATACGCACAGGGACTGTGCGCTCTACAATGGTGAGACATGTTGTTGAGGTCTTGGCTCTTTCATATGTTGTGCGTCTTTTGAGCTGGATCATCGCACACTGTCACCGTCTTTAGTTTATAAGACGACACTATCTTTCACTTTGTCTTCCCTAGGTCGAACCGAGAGTTGGTGCCGCGATTCTGCCACTGACCAGGAGCTTTTCAGGTATGTTTTTAGTTAAAGTGGCGGACAACAGGATCTAAAAACGTAAAATAACAAAAATGTCAAGAACATTTCAAAAAGTATATTAATAAACATCTGAAAATCAGCTAATAAACTCTTGGAAAGACAGGATTGTAGGGGTGTGGTCTGAATTCCTGCCCTCCTCTCACTGTTTCGTGTAGTTCGTACTTCCTCAAATCCAAAAAAGTGTGTGTGTGTGCATATGTGTGTGTGTGTGTGTAGGAGTGAGCTGTCAGTGGAGAAGACATCAGTGCTGCAGTCTGAGCTTACATCTTGCAATCAGCTCCAAGAACTGGAGCCTCTGAATAAATGTACGTCCGCCTGTATTCCACTGTACCAGATTACACAACAAAAACCAGCTGATGCTGGCTTGTGTTTATGGTCCTTATGGTGTCCTCCGTCCCCCTGGCAGGGTGCCTGCTGACCATCATCCTCCTGATGAGGGCGCTAGACCCCCTGGGCTACGAGAAGGAGACGCTCGCTCACTTCCAAACCTTGAAAGTGAGTTCTTGCTGCTACTCACTACTTCCACGCATACATACAACCCCAAATCCCACCAGAGACCCAATCGGGTCCGGGTCCGGGTCCGGGTCCGGATTGTATCACGTGGAATAGCTTTCTGTTGATCAGATTCACCTGTTAAAGGATAATCCTGGTCTGGGTGATCAGACCAGAACTGTCGCTCCTGGCCTCACTCAAACATTTGTCACCAATATAATTTGTCAAAATCACTTTGTTGTGCCGATTCTGCCGAAGAGCATTTGGCATTTGGCATGTGTGCGCCGCAAATGTAAACAATAAAAATAAAGCACGTTGGTTCTTTATGATATGAGTACTTACAAACTCCACACTGACTGACGTAGATTGATTACAAAAGATGAAAGCGCTCAATCGCCATTGTTCGTGGCAGAATCGGCACAAGGAAGTGATTTTGACAAATTATATTGGTAATGGATGTTTTAGTGAAGCCAAGAGAGACTGTTACAATGGTTTCATCACAGACCGGTATTGTCCTTATTTAAAGGTGTAAGATAGAGACTTGTAAAGAGAGAGTGTGGAAAAGAGCCGAAAAGACCAAGATTTTGAAGGAAAAAAAAACATACCATCTGCTCCCTCCTTCCCTACATTTCTCCCCCATTGAGATGATAACGCTGTGCGCGCAAATGTGATTGACAGCAAATCAGAAATGAGACGCCTTGATTAGCCCGTGAGCGGTCTAATGCAGAGGCAGGCTAGGCGCACAGTCAACCAGAACAGATATCCTCACACTACAGCAGTTCACACAGCTGACTGATGGCTGTGGTATTTCTCACGGATTAAACCCAAATTACAGCTCTTAAATCTTACCTACGGCACCTTTTGTGTCCCTGACGCATCTGACAAAACGGCACTTATTTGGCTCACAAGAACGTGATAATATAACTAGCACTTCTTTATTCTGAGTCTGATCGGATCCAGTAAAGAGACCCGACCTGTCTTGGATCCATGAGTCTCTCTCCTCTAAGATAAGACCGAGTCAGGTTCACATTCTTTATATGATGGGTCAGATAACAACTTTGCGGGTCCAAACGTGTACGGTTACGCAATTTTGGACCCAAGAAAAGACCTCTAGCCGGCTACTCTGTGTTGTACTGTGTGTAATATTATATATGTTCTGCTATTGACACAGAGCAGCTAGTAATAAAACATGAATGTGACTTGATTGCTCCCCCAGGAAGTAGACTCCATGCGGTCTGCGTACTACGGTGACCTGTGCAGTAAATTCATGATTGAAAACACAATTCTTAAAATGGAGTACGCCGAGGTTCGCGTCTTCAGCATCTCAGACAAGGTGGGTTATTATATTGTCATGTTTTTTAATCATTTTTTAAAATAACTTTATAATGGCAAGCTGTAATGCAGAGCTCTGAACTCAAAGGGGTCTCTGTTTTCTGTCATAACAGAAGCTGAGCACTCTGTGCCACCTGGACCAGCTCTTACTGGTCACCCATATTAACCTCTCGTCCAATGAGCTGCGGCGGCTGCCTCCTCAGTTCTCTATGCTGCAGTGTCTGGAGGTAGGAGAGCTGTGATATATATATATATAATATATATAATATAAGATAATCTACAAACATAGGATCTATACAGGCATATTTAACGTAAAAACACTTCCACATCCATAATCACAAACAACCATATAGTTACGTAAACGCACTCATAAATAATACATCATATCTTCTGTGCAGTAATTTCTGACAAACGGTTTCTCTTTTCAGGTCTTAGAAGCTGACAACAACTCCATAGAGGATTTGGAAGGAGTTTATCAGCTTCCCAAGTTGGAGGAGATTTCCTTAAAGAATAACAGTATCCTTGCTTTTGCTTTTGAGAAGAAAAAAAACAGATCTATGTTTGATTTTGAGCTATTATGTGGAACAGGCGGTTCATGTGGATATATTTAAAGATAAATATGAAAATAAGCGTTCCATCTCTGTGCAAAGAGAAATTGCATTTTTTGTAAAATGGGGCATATCAACAAAATGTTATCATCTCGGTTTCATGACAATAAATATACAACGTAACTTTCAAAGTTTGGAAGGTAAAAAACATTTTAGTGGAAAAAAAGATTTAATTTAAGACCTAATAATAAAAATTAAAATTCTAGGAATTAATGACTTAATAATTACTAAAGGAGGTGCCAACAATTTCAGTTGGTGAAAAATAATCTGCATAGTACAGTATGATTTTTGATGCCACTTAACAAACTTAAGTCTTTGTTAAAGACTTTGTTAAAGTTTGTGTTTGTTTGTTACAGCTGTCATCACCAGCAGCCATTACCTCTCAGTCTGGGAGGTAATGGCTGCTGGTAATGGCTGCTGACGAGCGTCAACAGTACGTCCACAGATGCGGGGCGCAGACATGGATGTGTTTTTCCTCAGCCCTGAACGCGCAGAAATCTCCAAGATGGAAGACCTCGCGCCGCTTGCCTCCTGTCCTAAGCTCCGGCGCCTGGATCTCCGCGGCAACCCAGTCACACAGACGGCCAGCATCCAGTCGGACATCGCCGAGTTGCTGCCCTCGGTCACCGACCTCCTGCTGTGATTGGACCCCAGCGGCGGCGGCGGCGGCGCCATTATGCATCTCTCATCGCCAAGTCCCTGCTTCTGGACGCCTGTGTGAAGGGGGGGGGGGGGGGGGGGATTCTCCTGTGTCTTGTGTCTGTTTGCCACGGTTTGTTACGCTTGTGGAACTAGTGTGTGTGTGTGTGTGTGTGTGTGTGTGTGTGTGTGTGTGTGTGTGTGTGTGTGTGTGTGTGTGTGTGTGTGTGTGTGTGTGTGTGTCCTAATCTTAACGCACCAAAATGCATGCTGCAAACCACTGAGAGAGCGAGAAGACGTGTGTACAACAAAGAAAACTTCAGATGGCTTTTATTTGCTGTCGAGTCTAACTTGTGTGCTTTTGGAGAATAAAAGAAATGATAATAATAAAACGGTTCTGCAAAGTGACAATTTAAAATGTTGCCATATGCCTACTTTACACAATGAAATCTCTAATTCACCAATAAACTGCACACACTGTGCCACCATCGTCATCGTGTCTGTTGTGTTGGTTTTATTGATTATTGACAATTACTTTATAATTACTCACAGTGAGTCCCGGTGCATTGTGGTCTGTGTAACACTTATCAATTGATGTATCAATTGAATGTTACAACCACATTACAAACAATATTAGTTTCAATATTGTGGGAAACAGTGGGAAATTGCGTTCAATATTAAAGTTATTAATTTCTTTTTCTACTCGAACATTTAAACAACGATGTCACAGAGATCCGTTCAATGTCCTAAAATTCAAGTCACAAGTATATTTTTGCGTTAATAAAAGTTAAGTTCTTAAGGGATCCCCCCCCCCCCCCCCCCACACACACACACACATGAACAGCAGGAGAAGCAACTCTTCCTATTTGGCCCAAGGGAAAATACCCCTGGTGGTAACAGGTTCCTGTCTTATTAACACAAGTTGGTTCCTGCAGGAGGTCCCAGGAGGTCATTCTGCTGCTGTTGACAAGCAGAACATCTGGAACTGAACTAACATTAGCACAAGTAAGTCATTATTTTGAGAATGTTTCTTCATTATTTTCAGATCCTAAGTCATTATTTGGAGGTTTCTCATTATTTTTGAGATACTTACGTGATTATTTGGAGATACTAAGTGGTTATTTGGAGATACTAAGTGGTTATTTGGAGGTACTAAGTGGTTATTTGGATATATTAGTGGTTATTTTGAGATACTAGTGGTTATTTTGAGATATTAGTGTTTATTTTACTAGTGGTTATTTTGAGATATTAGTAGTTATTTGGAGATATTAGTGGTTATGTGGCGATATTAGTGGTTATGTGGAGATATTAGTGGTTATGTGGAGATATTAGTGTTTATTTGGAGATATTAGTGTTTATTTAGAGATATTAGTGGTTATGTGGAGATACTATTTGGAGATAGTGGTTAGGCCTATTTGGAGATATTAGTGGTTATTTAGGGATGTAAGTAGTTATTTGGAGATATAGCCTAGTGGTTATTTAGGGATGTAAGTAGTTATTTGGAGATATTAGTGGTTATTTGGAGATATTAGTGGTTATTTGGAGATATAGTGGTTATTTGGAGATACTAGTGGTTATTTGGAGATATAGTGGTTATTTGGAGATATAGTGGTTATTTGGAGATATTAGTGGTTATTTGGAGATATAGTGGTTATTTGGAGATACTAGTGGTTATTTGGAGATATAGTGGTTATTTGGAGATACTAGTGGTTATTTGGAGATATAGTGGTTATTTTGAGATATTAGTGGTTATTTGGAGATACGGGGTTATTTAGAGATACTAGTGGTTATTTGGAGATTAGACGTCATTGAGGCTGCGAGCTGAGACGGAAACACGGAAGCCGGTGAGTCTCATCAGATGTTCAGACTGATAACTGAGTGAGTTTTGTGGTTTTTATTTGCATTGTATATCGTAGGATGCCCTGTACTGTACTGTTTATTATTAATTTAAATAGTAAAATACCATTGAAATGAAAACTATTTCCTCAGACAGACTTAGTATTCATGGCGGTGATTGCCGGGTTGTGCAGGTGCTGCATATCCTGCTTGACAACAAGTGTTTTATCCGTTTGTACATAGGTTGTGTTTCATATATTTCATACATTATATTTATATGTATTATTATCAGGGTTAGGGTTAGGACCTAGCTAGCTAGATAGCTACTGTGTCTAAATGACACAGTAGCTATCTTTTACGTTTTAAAAAAGTTTGTTTTCGTGGTTGTTAATGGGGAGCTAAGGGACCGTCTGCACATTTCAGAAGAAGGGGAAATACGTAAAAATGCCCTTCATTAAAATAAAACCAATGACGGATCTTTACAGTTTAGACTTCCTTTGTTAGTAAATGTATCGTAAGGTACCCCGTTAGTTATATAGCCTATTATGAGAAAAAGAGCAAAGGTACACAGTGATAACAGATACAGCACTTTTTAGACGATCCCTAAACATCCGCAAGAAGCGTTTGTTGAGAAGGGGAAAAAGGCGATTCCACTGTCTCCTATCCTGTCTCCTATCCTGTCTCCTACCCTGTCTCCTATCCTGGACACAATAATGAGACTCAACAGCACCACCGCCATTTAAGACCTCAGGTTTCAGGGTCTTTATTAAACTAGAGACTTTATAGGATCTTTATTAAACTAGAGACTTGTATACAGGGTCTTCATTAAACTAGAGACTTTACAGGGTCTTTATTAAACTAGAGACTTGTATACAGGGTCTTTATTAAACTAGAGACTTTACAGGGTATTTATTAAACTAGAGACTTGTATACAGGGTCTTTATTAAACTAGAGACTTTACAGGGTCTTTATTAAACTAGAGACTTGTATACAGGGTCTTTATTAAACTAGAGACTTTACAGGGTCTTTATTAAACTAGAGACTTGTATACAGGGTCTTTATTAAACTAGAGACTTTACAGGGTATTTATTAAACTAGAGACTTGTATACAGGGTCTTTATTAAACTAGAGACTTTACAGGGTCTTTATTAAACTAGAGACTTGTATACAGGGTCTTTATTATAGAGACTTTACAGGGTATTTATTAAACTAGACTTGTATACAGGGTCTTTATTAAACTAGAGACTTTACAGGGTCTTTATTAAACTAGAGACTTGTATACAGGGTCTTTATTAAACTAGAGACTTTACAGGGTATTTATTAAACTAGAGACTTGTATACAGGGTCTTTATTAGAGACTTGTATACAGGGTCTTTATTAAACTAGAGACTTTACAGGGTCTTCATTAAACTAGAGACTTTATAGGGTCTTTATTAAACTAGAGACTTGTATACAGGGTCTTTATTAAACTAGAGACTTTAGGGTCTTTATTAAACAAGAGACTTGTATACAGGGTCTTTATTAAAGTAGAGGAACCGGTTTGGGGACCTGCTGTTAGTATGGATCAGTGTTGTTGGGACACGCCGTCTCTAAGCTGATCTCCATGTTAATCCTGTCCCACATGTCAGTATGGCTGCAGGCCGACTTCATCTACTCATGTATTGACACTTTAAAACAACCATTTTAACACTTTGCAAACCCCTTTGTTTTTGTAAAACAAAGGGGTTTGCAAAGTGTTAAAATGGTTGTTTTAATGTGTCTATACATGAGTTTGGAGATACCTGCTTGAAGATGCTCCGTCAGGTGTTTTCCTATAATATAATATAATATAATCATATAATATAATAATAATAATATAACGGTGCTGGGTACCCATAGACCCAACCTAACCTCTAGTGCCATCTAGGGGGATCAGGGGCACTCTGCTGAGGGTTTAGTTTAGATCTTGAAAACATATATATATATATATATATATATATATATATATATATATATATATATATATATATATGTGTATAAGAAAATAATCTCTTAAAATACAATAAGGCCATGTTCAAGACATAGGTAGGACAGTTACACAAGTCACATAAGCTTCACTCACTTTATATTAAAGTCAAAATTAGGTTCATGTCCTAAGTCTGTGGATTTAATATTTTTGCACATTTTGAACATTTAAAACCTGGCACTGTATTTTATACATGCACACTTACAGGCACTGTCTCCGTGGCAACACTGCTCCTCCTCCACTGTCATTCTTATGTTTGTTTTTTGATCTAGGTTAATTGTATGCATCCTATATCATAGTGTATGCAGCATTGTGTTTGTAACATTTGTATGTGTGTTGTGTGTGTGTGTGTGTGTGTGTGTATGTCTGTTGATTGTACTGCGGTGTCCTGCTGTAAAGTGATTGGACAACTATCCAATCTGATTATGTTTTAGCGGTTACACCTGAGGTCTTTTGTGTCCTCCTGTTGCTCCAAGTGAGGATCAGGAATGTAGACACTGCCAACGGGCATTCTGTCACACACACACACACACACAAACACAAACACAAACACACACACACACACACACAAACACAAACACACACACACACACACACACACAAACACACACACACACACACACACACACACACACACACACACACAGTTTCAACTAAGAGTTGGTGAACAGGCTTGGTGAACATTTACATGTGTGTGGGTATATGATAAAAAGCCAGTACCAGTCTGGGTGACAATCTTTCCTGGCTTCACTAAAGCAACGGTTGGTTTGATAACCCGGACCGGTATTTATTGTCCTTTATAAATATTTGCTTATATTTGCTTTTGCTTTTCTTTGTTGCAGCTTTTCAGGATGCCTGTCGTTACCCGGAGTCGGTTGCTGCGGGGCCGCTTTGCTACTGCCACACTGAGAGAGGAGAAGGAAGAGAAGGAGAAAGAAGAGAAGGAGAAGGAGAAGGAGGAGAAGAAGGAGAAGGAAGAGAAGAAGAAGGAAGAGAAGAAAAAGAAGAAGACGAAGAAGATGAAGAAGGGGGAGCATGACAAGATGGAGGTCGAAGAGGCGGTTCAGCTCAACGGTAAAGCAAGTTCAGTCACATTAATCAGTTTACCTGCTGACTTAGTGACTTTTACTTTCACTCATACATGCTTGCATCTGTTTTGTTTTTTTCTACAACCGCTGCAGATGTTGTGAAGGTGAAATCTGTGGACCTGATGAGCGGACAGTCCAAGCAGAACCGCAAGGAGCACCACACAGACCTTTACGCCGGTGATGACCTCATCCTGCGGCGGGGACAGACCTTCATGATGTGGCTCGACCTTTCACGACCTTTCGACCCCAGCAAAGACAAACTTCACCTGGAACTTAAAACAGGTCAGTGAGTATTACCTGGAAATGAAATGGTATGTATTACATAACTGTATCATGTTTTACTTCTTTGTCGTCTTTCTAGTACGAATGAGTACTTTTTACTACTTTTTACTTTTAAGAATCTTTCAAATAGGATGCAGTATGTGCAGGACTGTAATCACTATTATTTTTATGGCGCTGTGCAGCCTAGTGTGTGCCATTTATTAATTGTTTTTATTACATTTTTATTTAACCAGGAAAGAGCCTCATCGAGATTAAAAACCTTTTAGAATAGTCTCCTGGCCAAGATCACAGCACAATGGTTACAGACAGACAGCATGTAACACATTACAGACAATAAAAGTTACAAAAAACAACAATGAATATGAAATAAAATAAAATAAATGAGATGACGATGAGATTCAATTTATTGTCACTAGTCACAAGTACCAGCGAAATGAGCCACATAAATCACAAACTATGCAAAAAAATACAGCCTGCCTCCAATTCCTTCAGCATATAAAGCCTTTAATATAATGGATATAATGTTTTTCATAGTGATGCATCGCTACCGTTTTTTGTGGTGGGAAAAAAGTGCAACTGCATGATTTGAAAAGCAGAAGCATGGTTTATCTGCAAAGCACAGCATTGTCATACCGTAAATAAGATAAGATACATTTTATTTAAAACAGGGACAATACATATTAATGAACATATACATGTAAATATGCCAGCTTACCCTTGGAGCAAAGCATACAAATCTTGGCCATGGAGCTAAGGGATAATTAACTAAATAAAATTACATTAATTTATTACATGTGTTTCTCTGCAGGAGCCGTGCCAACAGTGGCTAAGAAAACACACGCCATCATTCCTTTAGTGGACGCGCTGGAGGACGACCGCTGGGAGGCTAAGATAGTCAAACGAGAAGGCAACCGGGTGCAGCTGTCTGTGAACTCTTCCCCTAAGGCTGTGATTGGTCGATACCGTCTCAGCGTGGTGACATCAGGACGAGAGGCGGAGGTCACTTCCATACATGAGCCAACCAATGACATCTACATGTTGTTCAATCCCTGGTGTGAAGGTAAAGCAACCAAATCACACAGCTCTTTAGTCCTATTTATAAGACATTAGTCCTATTTAATATTTACATGACATCATGTAAAAGGAAAGTACTGTGTCTCCAAGTGATATAAAATCAACTCCTGCCAACTGCAAACTGGAAATCAATCATCCATCCGACTACCAGGAAATTAAACTTAACCACACCGAAAACTCAATGTCCGCAGAATGAAAACTGTGATCTAAAAAATGATACTACTGCAGTACACCTGCTACTGAAAATGAACAAAAATCAATTTCACAATTTCAGACGACGCAGTGTTCATGGATGAGGAGGAGGAGAGGCAGGAGTACGTTCTGAATGATGTGGGGAGGATTTACTACGGCACCAACCAGCAGATAGGAGTGAGGACATGGGACTTCGGACAGGTGAGAGTTTACCTGGACAGTATCTGTGGTGGTTATTAAGGACGCTGTCTTCAGAAGCTGAGCCAGGTGACATTATGTACTCTGTACTTCATCTCTCTCCTTCGAACCTCGATCTCTCTTGATCCTCTAGTTGTGTTAATTGTGTGTCCATTACTTATATGCAGTGTTGGGCAAGTTACTTTAAATTAGTAACTTAGTTACAGTTACTAGTTACTTCTTTCAAAAGTAACTCAGTTACTTTAAGTTACTCATTACTTTCAAGGTAACTAGTTACGAGGGAAAGTAACTTTTTTCAACTCTAAATTATCGTATTAATGTGTTGCCTCCCTAACTGGATAGCTAGGGAGGCTGCCAGTCCTCTGGCTTGCTTACATGCAAGTCCTATCCTACCACAAGGGTTAGGGTTAGGGTTAGGGTTAGGGTTAGGTTACAGGCTCAGCGAGGTAATGGGTACCCCTACCCACATGCGAATATCTTCAGATAGGAATATCCCATGTGGATGAAACCAAGTTCTACCCCCCCTAAATGAGGCCTAAAAATCACAATGAGCCCACCCCCAAGTCTCCATGACTTCCGGTTCCGGAGATACGGCCGTTTTTTTGTTTGTTTTTGCCATATCTCCGGAACGGAAAGTTGGATCGACATGGGACCACCTCAGGCGTGTTCAGAGACCACGAATTAGGTTAGGGTTAGGGTTAGGGTTAGGGTTAGGTATGGGGATGAAAACCACTCGAAGTGATACTATCGGGAATAACTCGAGAACGGTAAGTCCGATCGACTTCAAACCACTTTCTACGCCCACTAAGTCGGCCGTTCCGGACAGTTTGGAACCATCCCCAAGGTTCTAGGACTTACGGTTCCCGAGATAGGGTTAGGGTTAGGGTTAGGGTTAGGGTTAGGTATGGGTATGGGGTTAGGGTTAGGGTTAGGGTTAGGTTTGTATAAGTTAGGGTTAGGGTTAGGGTTAGGGTTAGGGTTAGGGTTAGGGTTTGGAGGGTAGGGTTAGGTTTGTATAAGTTATCTCGATGAGGGTTAGGGTTAGGGTTAGGGTTAGGGGTTAGGGTTAGGGTTAGGGTTAGGGTTAGGGGTTAGGGTTAGGGTTAGGGTTAGGGTTAGGTATGGGGATGAAAACCACTCGAAGTGATACTATCGGGAATAACTCGAGAACGGTAAGTCCGATCGACTTCAAACCACTTTCTACGCCCACTAAGTCGGCCGTTCCGGACAGTTTGGAACCATCCCCAAGGTTCTAGGACTTACGGTTCCCGAGTTAGGGTTAGGGTTAGGGTTAGGGTTAGGGTTAGGGTTAGGTATGGGGTTAGGGTTAGGGTTAGGGTTAGGGTTAGGGTTTGGAGGGTAGGGTTAGGTTTGTATAAGTTATCTCGATGAGGGTTAGGGTTAGGGTTAGGGGTTAGGGTTAGGGTTAGGGGTTAGGGTTAGGGTTAGGGTTAGGTATGGGGATGAAAACCACTCGAAGTGATACTATCGGGAATAACTCGAGAACGGTAAGGGTTAGGGTTAGGGTTAGGGTTAGGGTTAGGTATGGGGTTAGGGTTAGGGTTAGGGTTAGGGTTAGGGTTTGGAGGGTAGGGTTAGGTTTGTATAAGTTATCTCGATGAGGGTTAGGGTTAGGGTTAGGGTTAGGGTTAGGGTTTGGAGCCGATTTAACATGGGTTAGGGTTAGGGTTAGGGTTAGGGTTAGGGTTAGGGTTAGGTATGGGGATGAAAACCACTCGAAGTGATACTATCGGGAATAACTCGAGAACGGTAAGTCCGATCGACTTCAAACCACTTTCTACGCCCACTAAGTCGGCCGTTCCGGACAGTTTGGAACCATCCCCAAGGTTCTAGGACTTACGGTTCCCGAGTTAGGGTTAGGGTTAGGGTTAGGGTTAGGGTTAGGGTTAGGTATGGGGTTAGGGTTAGGGTTAGGGTTAGGGTTAGGGTTTGGAGGGTAGGGTTAGGTTTGTATAAGTTATCTCGATGAGGGTTAGGGTTAGGGTTAGGGTTAGGGTTAGGTTGTTGTATTCATTTGTATTTATGTGAGTCATTGACTATGGGGGCTCTGGCACGCCATCTCCGCCTCTCCATCCTCCTCAATAAGGCCCGCTCTCCCGTTCCCTCGTCCCTCCGAGAGGTCCGGTGTTCCTATTCGGCCCTTAGTTTGTTTTTTTGTTTTTTTGTTGTTGTTTTTTTGTTTGTTGTTTTTTTGGGGGGGTTGTTTGTTTTGTCCTTATTCTCCCCATTTTAATATATTTATTTTTTGTAAAAGAATAAAAAAATAATAAAAAGAAAGACAATATATACATGAAGTAATAAAAGAAATGGGGATAAAAGACAGCTGGCGGTCCGAGGAAGGGCGAAGCACAGTAATTGGTTCGAATAAAACCAGGTTTTAAGGGAAAGCCCAATTATTTAAGTAAAATATAATATAAAAGATTAGTTTAAAATTGGGTGGAGGGAGGAGGTCCCCGCCAGGGCCGGCGGAGGCCCAACAGGTCGGGATCCCGGGCGGCCTCCCGCACGAAGGCCCGGCGCGGCAATCGGATCCCAAGAGCGTCAATATAAAACCAGAGAAATAAAACACACACGCACACTCACACACACACACCTCTATAATAAAAAGGCAGCGATGTCTAAATAATAAATAGGAAGAAGGATAAGAGAACGGGTAGGGTGCGGAGCTCAAGGTGGGAACATAGTAATAAATACATAATAAAAAGGGAGAAAACGAAATATTAAGAATAAGTGCTGGTAAGTGGAGTAAAATAAATAAATAAATAAATATATATATAGATAGATAAATGAACACTAAAAGAGTGTTGTGTGATGAAAATAAATACATAATAAAAAGAGAAAAAACGAAATATTTAAGAATAAGTGCTAGTAAGTTGGGTAAAATAAATAAATAAATAAATAAATAGATGGATAAATGAACACTAAAAGAGTGTTGTGTGATGGAGGTTGATAAAACACACGCGTGAAGGAGGCAAAAATCCATAAATAAGATACATAAATAGAATAAAAGAGCTCCTCCCTGCTGGTAAGGGAAGGCAGGGTAAAATAATACAATAAAATACATTGCTGCCCTAAAACGCATAAGAAACCATAAGTAAAACACTCCAAATATAAAAACAATACAATTCATTCAAAGAAATACAATAAAAAATATGTAGTGGTTACTTTTTTGTTGGTTTGCCCCTTTATTTAAAGA
This sequence comes from Merluccius polli, assembly GCA_030340625.1. Classification (NCBI taxonomy): domain Eukaryota; kingdom Metazoa; phylum Chordata; class Actinopteri; order Gadiformes; family Merlucciidae; genus Merluccius; species Merluccius polli. The sequence goes on from JAOPHQ010006417.1 coordinate 17,191, forward strand.
ACAAGTATAAAAACATGCATCAAATTAAAACCATGGGATCCGGTGCCGCGCAACGGTCCGCCCGAGGAGGCAGGCCGGGCGGTCCCGGCGCCACCCGGTCCGCCCCGACGCGGACTCTACTCCCTAATGTTTAAACCCAAGGGGGTGACTGTCCTCAATGTCCTTATCCATCTGTGCTCCGCCGCTTTCCTCTGTCTGTCTGACCAGCACGTCTTCACCTCCAGCCCCGTGATGTGAAGTGATGTGACCGGGTGCTGTTGAAAGTGTGTGACCAGTTGTGTGTTGAGGGTGCCTGTGTTTATGTTGTAAAGGTGTTGTTTGAGTCGGGTAAGTATGGAGTGTTTGGTTTCGCCTATGTATATGATTTGACAGTCTGTGCAGGTGATGGCGTAAATGGCATTTGTGTCGTTAATTGTGATGTTTTGCAGGATGGGGCTGGAGGTGGAGGCGCGCCGGTTGTGGATAACCGCCAGCTGTTGAAAGTGGCCCTGGTGTGGAGAAGGGGCGCTCCTGGTTTTGGTGGAGAAGCGGGCCCGCACCAGGATGTCCTTAAGGTTGGGATTCTTTCTGAAAGCGGAGATGATTTTGTGATTGTGGAGGGAGGGGATATTGTGTTGTGTCTGTGTGAATGTGTGTTTAAGTTTGGAGTGTATGTGTACAATGTTTTGTGTGAATGTGCTGATGAGTGGGATGATTTTGGGTTGGGGGTCCTGGACCTCTCCGGCCCTGATGTCAGGGTCATTCCCAGGTATTCTGTTAGGGAATGACACCTGACTCAGGGGGTCGGGCACTCCTGGATGATGTCCCACCTCAAATGGTCCATCCATGGAGGGTTCTTGTTCACCAGTAGGTGGGAGGGACCGATGGAGATGAGATGTGGGAGGGGGGGATGGGTTGGGGTTGGGGTGGGGGTTGGATTGAGGGTTGGGGGTAGGGTTTTGGTTAGGGTCAGCGTTGGGATGGGGGATGGGGTTGGGGTTAGGGTGGGGGGTGGGGTTGGGGTGAGGGTGGGGGATGGGGTTAGGGTTAGGGTTAGGGTTAGGGATGGGGTTAGGGTTAGGGTTGGGGTTAGGGTGGGGGATGGGGTTAGGGTTAGGGTTAGGGTGGGGGATGGGGTTAGGGTTAGGGATGGGGTTAGGGTTAGGGTTAGGGTGGGGGATGGGGTTAGGGTTAGGGTTAGGGTGGGGGATGGGGTTAGGGTAAGGGTTAGGGTTAGGGATGGGGTTAGGGTAAGGGTTAGGATTAGGGTTGGGGTTAGGGTTAGGGTTAGGGATGGGGTTAGGGTTAGGGTTAGGGTGGGGGATGGGACTGGGATTAGGGTTAAGGTTAGGGTGGGTGTTTGGGTAGGGAATGGTATGGTGGACCAGGGGAGAAGCTCCAGGCAGGAGAGGTGATACAGGTGTTGTCCGGATGGAGTGAGTGAGGGTTAGGGTTAGGGTTTGGAGCCGATTTAACATGGGTTAGGGTTAGGGTTAGGGTTAGGGTTAGGGGTTAGGGTTAGGGTTAGGGTTAGGGTTAGGGTTAGAGGGTTAGGGTTAGGGTTAGGGTTAGGGGTTAGGGTTAGGGTTAGGGTTAGGGTTAGGGTTAGGGTCAGGGTCAGGGTTAGGGTTAGGGTTAGGGTTAGGTTACAGGCTCAGCGAGGTAATGGGTACCCCTACCCACATGCGAATATCTTCAGATAGGAATATCCCATGTGGATGAAACCAAGTTCTACCCCCCCTAAATGAGGCCTAAAAATCACAATGAGCCCACCCCCAAGTCTCCATGACTTCCGGTTCCGGAGATACGGCCGTTTTTTTTGTTTTTTTTGCCATATCTCCGGAACGGAAAGGGGGATCGACATGGGACCACCTCAGGCGTGTTCAGAGACCACGAATTAGGTCTGACGCCACCCACTTAGAAGTCGCCATGACCTTTGGTTCCGGAGATATAGCCGTTTAAAGTTTCCCCATTGAAACAAATGGGGAAAATCAAAAATTGTTCTAAGTCCAAAGTGTGTTCCAAAAACAGTGCCCACAGAAAGTGTATAGGAGTACGTTTCGGAGCATTTGGAGTCGATTGGTACCCACATTTTGTGACATACAAATTAGGGTTAGGGTTGTGTGTGTGTGTAACACTCACCACCTGATCAGCACAAACCAGTTGTTAACACCGCTAGGTAGCTCTGGTTTGGCCAATCAAGACCGAAGCTCTGTTCTGATGATGAAGCCACGTCAGCTCCATACAGCGCAGGGTGCTAAACAACATGTTAAGCTAAAAAGCCTTTATCCTGTGCCACATACACCGCACGACCCCAGGAATGGCTTTAGAAAAAACTCCATATTCATGTTATAGTCTAATCTCCAGGTGTTAACTTCAATAACGGTTTCAATATTGATTAAACATAAATTGTGTTGTATTCTTCTGATGGGTAATGGTATCCATCCTGTCCAATCAGAATCTTGATTCGTGACTTCGTTAAGGAATTAACACTAGGAGAGTGATTTCGCGATACGATTACCCAGAATGCAACGCATTGTTTATTTGCATTAACCCTCCCCTAAACGCGTTTTGGGTAATAACTTTAGTTATATAGGTGGTAAAGACACCCAGGTTGGTTCTACCCCCACTAAATCAGGTACGCGCTATCCAATGGAACCCACCTCAACGCTCTACGTGAACCGGAAGTACCTTAAAACGCTCGATCTTGAGGCGGAGATGCAGTCTGCTGTATCTCTGGAATGGAACGTCGTATTAAGTCAGGGACAAGACTGCCGTGTTCCGAGTCGCCACAAACCATCTGACGGACGCTGTTTCCGAATTCCTATGATATTCAGAAAATCAGTTATGAAAAGAAAATGAATAACCACAGACGTTACTGGTGGTTATGTTCGGGTATAGAGTCAGAGATGGATCTGAGAGGCCTCAGATCCCATATTGGCATCAGACCACACTCCCGTGTTTAGAGATAGATTAGAGTTGAGTTAGGGTTAGATAAGGTGGAATAAAGGTTTAAGGGAAAGGTTAGGGTTAGGGCAAGGGGGTTAGTTAGAGATAGATCTGAGAGGCCCTCAGAGCAAGGGTTAGGGTTAGAGGGTTATGGTTAGGTAAGATAGAGTGAGTGGTTAGGGTTAGGGTAAAGGTTAGGGATGGGGTTAAGGGTTAGGGTTAGAGGGTTAGGGTTAGGTAAGATAGAGTGAGTGGTTAGGGTTAGGGTAAAGGTTAGGGATGGGGTTAAGGGTTAGGATTAGGGGTTATGGTTAAGGGTTAGGGTTAGGGCTAGGGGTTAAGGTTAGGGTTAGGTAAGATAGAGCGAGGGGTTAGGGTTAGGGTAAAGGTTAGGGATGGGGTTAAGGGTTAGGGTTAGAGGGTTATGGTTAGGTAAGATAGAGTGAGTGGTTAGGGTTAGGGTAAAGGTTAGGGATGGGGTTAAGGGTTAGGATTAGGGGTTATGGTTAAGGGTTAGGGTTAGGGCTAGGGGTTAAGGTTAGGGTTAGGTATGGGGATGAAAACCACTCGAAGTGATACTATCGGGAATAACTCGAGAACGGTAAGTCCGATCGACTTCAAACCACTTTCTACGCCCACTAAGTAGGCCGTTCCGGACAGTTTGGAACCATCCCCAAGGTTCTAGGACTTACGGTTCCCGAGATAGAAAAATCACCATTTTCGAAGTGATACTATCGGGAATAACTCGAGATAGGATAGTGCTAGAGACATTGTTCTGGTATGCATAGAAGCGTCTTGGGAAGGCGCATCCGTGGATACCTCAACCTCCTATATGGGACATATAGTTCCGGAGTTATTCCAAAAAGTATCATGTCATATGATGTGATGAAAATTTTCCTAAGTGTTTAGGGTTAGGGTTAGGGTTAGGGTTAGAGGTTAGGGTTAGGTTTGTATAAGTTATCTCGATGAGGGTTAGGGTTAGGGTTAGGGTTAGGGTTTAGGGTTAGGGTTAGGGTTAGGGTTAGGGTTAGGGTTAGGGTTAGGTTACAGGCTCAGCGAGGTAATGGGTACCCCTACCCACATGCGAATATCTTCAGATAGGAATATCCCATGTGGATGAAACCAAGTTCTACCCCCCCTAAATGAGGCCTAAAAATCACAATGAGCCCACCCCCAAGTCTCCATGACTTCCGGTTCCGGAGATACGGCCGTTTTTTTTGTTTTTTTTGCCATATCTCCGGAACGGAAAGGGGGATCGACATGGGACCACCTCAGGCGTGTTCAGAGACCACGAATTAGGTCTGACGCCACCCACTTAGAAGTCGCCATGACCTTTGGTTCCGGAGATATAGCCGTTTAAAGTTTCCCCATTGAAACGAATGGGGAAAATCAAAAATTGTTCTAAGTCCAAAGTGTGTTCCAAAAAAAGTGCCCACAGAAAGTGTATAGGAGTACGTTTCGGAGCATTTGGAGTCGATTGGTACCCACATTTTGTGACATAAAAATTAGGGTTAGGGTTGTGTGTGTGTGTGTAACACTCACCACCTGATCAGCACAAACCAGTTGTTAACACCGCTAGGTAGCTCTGGTTTGGCCAATCAAGACCGAAGCTCTGTTCTGATGATGAAGCCACGTCAGCTCCATACAGCGCAGGGTGCTAAACAACATGTTAAGCTAAAAAGCCTTTATCCTGTGCCACATACACCGCACGACCCCAGGAATGGCTTTAGAAAAAACTCCATATTCATGTTATAGTCTAATCTCCAGGTGTTAACTTCAATAACGGTTTCAATATTGATTAAACATCAATTGTGTTGTATTCTTCTGATGGGTAATGGTATCCATCCTGTCCAATCAGAATCTTGATTCGTGACTTAGTTAAGGAATTAACACTAGGAGAGTGATTTCGCGATACGATTACCCAGAATGCAACGCATTGTTTATTTGCATTAACCCTCCCCTAAACGCGTTTTGGGCAATAACTTTAGTTATATAAGTCGTAAAGACACCCAGGTTGGTTCTACCCCCACTAAATCAGGTACGGGCTATCCAATGGAACCCACCTCAACGCTGTACGTGAACCGGAAGTACCTTAAAACACTCGATCTTGAGGCGGTTAGGGTTAGGGTTAGGGTTAGGGTTAGGGTTAGAGGGTTAGGGTTAGGGTTAGGGTTAGGTTTGTATAAGTTATCTCGATGACCCCCCCCACCTCGTCCGACGACTGGGCAGTTAGGGTTAGGGTTAGGGTTAGGGTTAGGGTTAGGTTACAGGCTCAGCGAGGTAATGGGTACCCCTACCCACATGCGAATATAGGGTTAGGGTTAGGGTTAGGGTTAGGGTTAGGGTTAGGGTTAGGTATGGGGATGAAAACCACTCGAAGTGTTAGGGTTAGGGTTAGGTATGGGGATGAAAACCACTCGAAGTGATACTATCGGGAATAACTCGAGAACGGTAAGTCCGATCGACTTCAAACCACTTTCTACGCCCACTAAGTAGGCCGTTCCGGACAGTTTGGAACCATCCCCAAGGTTCTAGGACTTACGGTTCCCGAGATAGAAAAATCACCATTTTCGAAGTGATACTATCGGGAATAACTCGAGATAGGATAGTGCTAGAGACATTGTTCTGGTATGCATAGAAGCGTCTTGGGAAGGCGCATCCGTGGATACCTCAACCTCCTATATGGGACATATAGTTCCGGAGTTATTCCAAAAAGTATCATGTCATATGATGTGATGAAAATTTTCCTAAGTGTTTAGGGTTAGGGTTAGGGTTAGGGTTAGAGGTTAGGGTTAGGTTTGTATAAGTTATCTCGATGAGGGTTAGGGTTAGGGTTAGGGTTAGGGTTTAGGGTTAGGGTTAGGGTTAGGGTTAGGGTTAGGGTTAGGGTTAGGTTACAGGCTCAGCGAGGTAATGGGTACCCCTACCCACATGCGAATATCTTCAGATAGGGTTAGGGTTAGGGTTAGGGTTAGGGTTAGGGTTAGGGTTAGAGGGTTAGGGTTAGGGTTAGGGTTAGGGTTAGGGTTAGGTTACAGGCTCAGCGAGGTAATGGGTACCCCTACCCACATGCGAATATCTTCAGATAGGAATATCCCATGTGGATGAAACCAAGTTCTACCCCCCCTAAATGAGGCCTAAAAATCACAATGAGCCCACCCCCAAGTCTCCATGACTTCCGGTTCCGGAGATACGGCCGTTTTTTTTTGTTTTTTTTTGCCATATCTCCGGAACGGAAAGGGGGATCGACATGGGACCACCTCAGGCGTGTTCAGAGACCACGAATTAGGTCTGACGCCACCCACTTAGAAGTCGCCATGACCTTTGGTTCCGGAGATATAGCCGTTTAAAGTTTCCCCATTGAAACGAATGGGGAAAATCAAAAATTGTTCTAAGTCCAAAGTGTGTTCCAAAAAAAGTGCCCACAGAAAGTGTATAGGAGTACGTTTCGGAGCATTTGGAGTCGATTGGTACCCACATTTTGTGACATAAAAATTAGGGTTAGGGTTGTGTGTGTGTGTGTAACACTCACCACCTGATCAGCACAAACCAGTTGTTAACACCGCTAGGTAGCTCTGGTTTGGCCAATCAAGACCGAAGCTCTGTTCTGATGATGAAGCCACGTCAGCTCCATACAGCGCAGGGTGCTAAACAACATGTTAAGCTAAAAAGCCTTTATCCTGTGCCACATACACCGCACGACCCCAGGAATGGCTTTAGAAAAAACTCCATATTCATGTTATAGTCTAATCTCCAGGTGTTAACTTCAATAACGGTTTCAATATTGATTAAACATCAATTGTGTTGTATTCTTCTGATGGGTAATGGTATCCATCCTGTCCAATCAGAATCTTGATTCGTGACTTAGTTAAGGAATTAACACCTAGGAGAGTGATTTCGCGATACGATTACCCAGAATGCAACGCATTGTTTATTTGCATTAACCCTCCCCTAAACGCGTTTTGGGCAATAACTTTAGTTATATAAGTCGTAAAGACACCCAGGTTGGTTCTACCCCCACTAAATCAGGTACGGGCTATCCAATGGAACCCACCTCAACGCTCTACGTGAACCGGAAGTACCTTAAAACACTCGATCTTGAGGCGGTTAGGGTTAGGGTTAGGGTTAGGGTTAGGGTTAGAGGGTTAGGGTTAGGGTTAGGGTTAGGTTTGTATAAGTTATCTCGATGACCCCCCCCACCTCGTCCGACGACTGGGTTAGGGTTAGGGTTAGGGTTAGGGTTAGGGTTAGGGTTAGGTTACAGGCTCAGCGAGGTAATGGGTACCCCTACCCACATGCGAATGGTTAGGGTTAGGGTTAGGGTTAGGGTTAGGGTTAGGGTTAGGGTTAGGTATGGGGATGAAAACCACTCAAAGTGATACTATCGGGAATAAGGGTTAGGGTTAGGGTTAGGGTTAGGGTTAGGGTTAGGGTTAGGTATGGGGATGAAAACCACTCGAAGTGATACTATCGGGAATAACTCGAGAACGGTAAGTCCGATCGACTTCAAACCACTTTCTACGCCCACTAAGTAGGCCGTTCCGGACAGTTTGGAACCATCCCCAAGGTTCTAGGACTTACGGTTCCCGAGATAGAAAAATCACCATTTTCGAAGTGATACTATCGGGAATAACTCGAGATAGGATAGTGCTAGAGACATTGTTCTGGTATGCATAGAAGCGTCTTGGGAAGGCGCATCCGTGGATACCTCAACCTCCTATATGGGACATATAGTTCCGGAGTTATTCCAAAAAGTATCATGTCATATGATGTGATGAAAATTTTCCTAAGTGTTTAGGGTTAGGGTTAGGGTTAGGGTTAGAGGTTAGGGTTAGGTTTGTATAAGTTATCTCGATGAGGGTTAGGGTTAGGGTTAGGGTTAGGGTTTAGGGTTAGGGTTAGGGTTAGGGTTAGGGTTAGGGTTAGGGTTAGGTTACAGGCTCAGCGAGGTAATGGGTACCCCTACCCACATGCGAATATCTTCAGATAGGGTTAGGGTTAGGGTTAGGGTTAGGGTTAGGGTTAGGGTTAGAGGGTTAGGGTTAGGGTTAGGGTTAGGGTTAGGGTTAGGTTACAGGCTCAGCGAGGTAATGGGTACCCCTACCCACATGCGAATATCTTCAGATAGGAATATCCCATGTGGATGAAACCAAGTTCTACCCCCCCTAAATGAGGCCTAAAAATCACAATGAGCCCACCCCCAAGTCTCCATGACTTCCGGTTCCGGAGATACGGCCGTTTTTTTTGTTTTTTTTGCCATATCTCCGGAACGGAAAGGGGGATCGACATGGGACCACCTCAGGCGTGTTCAGAGACCACGAATTAGGTCTGACGCCACCCACTTAGAAGTCGCCATGACCTTTGGTTCCGGAGATATAGCCGTTTAAAGTTTCCCCATTGAAACGAATGGGGAAAATCAAAAATTGTTCTAAGTCCAAAGTGTGTTCCAAAAAAAGTGCCCACAGAAAGTGTATAGGAGTACGTTTCGGAGCATTTGGAGTCGATTGGTACCCACATTTTGTGACATAAAAATTAGGGTTAGGGTTGTGTGTGTGTGTAACACTCACCACCTGATCAGCACAAACCAGTTGTTAACACCGCTAGGTAGCTCTGGTTTGGCCAATCAAGACCGAAGCTCTGTTCTGATGATGAAGCCACGTCAGCTCCATACAGCGCAGGGTGCTAAACAACATGTTAAGCTAAAAAGCCTTTATCCTGTGCCACATACACCGCACGACCCCAGGAATGGCTTTAGAAAAAACTCCATATTCATGTTATAGTCTAATCTCCAGGTGTTAACTTCAATAACGGTTTCAATATTGATTAAACATCAATTGTGTTGTATTCTTCTGATGGGTAATGGTATCCATCCTGTCCAATCAGAATCTTGATTCGTGACTTAGTTAAGGAATTAACACTAGGAGAGTGATTTCGCGATACGATTACCCAGAATGCAACGCATTGTTTATTTGCATTAACCCTCCCCTAAACGCGTTTTGGGCAATAACTTTAGTTATATAAGTCGTAAAGACACCCAGGTTGGTTCTACCCCCACTAAATCAGGTACGGGCTATCCAATGGAACCCACCTCAACGCTGTACGTGAACCGGAAGTACCTTAAAACACTCGATCTTGAGGCGGTTAGGGTTAGGGTTAGGGTTAGGGTTTGGAGGGTTAGGGTTAGGGTTAGGGTTAGGTTTGTATAAGTTATCTCGATGACCCCCCCCACCTCGTCCGACGACTGGGCAGTTAGGGTTAGGGTTAGGGTTAGGGTTAGGGTTAGGTTACAGGCTCAGCGAGGTAATGGGTACCCCTACCCACATGCGAATGGTTAGGGTTAGGGTTAGGGTTAGGGTTAGGGTTAGGGTTAGGGTTAGGTATGGGGATGAAAACCACTCAAAGTGATACTATCGGGAATAAGGGTTAGGGTTAGGGTTAGGGTTAGGGTTAGGGTTAGGGTTAGGTATGGGGATGAAAACCACTCGAAGTGATACTATCGGGAATAACTCGAGAACGGTAAGTCCGATCGACTTCAAACCACTTTCTACGCCCACTAAGTAGGCCGTTCCGGACAGTTTGGAACCATCCCCAAGGTTCTAGGACTTACGGTTCCCGAGATAGAAAAATCACCATTTTCGAAGTGATACTATCGGGAATAACTCGAGATAGGATAGTGCTAGAGACATTGTTCTGGTATGCATAGAAGCGTCTTGGGAAGGCGCATCCGTGGATACCTCAACCTCCTATATGGGACATATAGTTCCGGAGTTATTCCAAAAAGTATCATGTCATATGATGTGATGAAAATTTTCCTAAGTGTTTAGGGTTAGGGTTAGGGTTAGGGTTAGAGGTTAGGGTTAGGTTTGTATAAGTTATCTCGATGAGGGTTAGGGTTAGGGTTAGGGTTAGGGTTTAGGGTTAGGGTTAGGGTTAGGGTTAGGGTTAGGGTTAGGGTTAGGTTACAGGCTCAGCGAGGTAATGGGTACCCCTACCCACATGCGAATATCTTCAGATAGGGTTAGGGTTAGGGTTAGGGTTAGGGTTAGGGTTAGGGTTAGAGGGTTAGGGTTAGGGTTAGGGTTAGGGTTAGGGTTAGGTTACAGGCTCAGCGAGGTAATGGGTACCCCTACCCACATGCGAATATCTTCAGATAGGAATATCCCATGTGGATGAAACCAAGTTCTACCCCCCCTAAATGAGGCCTAAAAATCACAATGAGCCCACCCCCAAGTCTCCATGACTTCCGGTTCCGGAGATACGGCCGTTTTTTTTGTTTTTTTTGCCATATCTCCGGAACGGAAAGGGGGATCGACATGGGACCACCTCAGGCGTGTTCAGAGACCACGAATTAGGTCTGACGCCACCCACTTAGAAGTCGCCATGACCTTTGGTTCCGGAGATATAGCCGTTTAAAGTTTCCCCATTGAAACGAATGGGGAAAATCAAAAATTGTTCTAAGTCCAAAGTGTGTTCCAAAAAAAGTGCCCACAGAAAGTGTATAGGAGTACGTTTCGGAGCATTTGGAGTCGATTGGTACCCACATTTTGTGACATAAAAATTAGGGTTAGGGTTGTGTGTGTGTGTGTAACACTCACCACCTGATCAGCACAAACCAGTTGTTAACACCGCTAGGTAGCTCTGGTTTGGCCAATCAAGACCGAAGCTCTGTTCTGATGATGAAGCCACGTCAGCTCCATACAGCGCAGGGTGCTAAACAACATGTTAAGCTAAAAAGCCTTTATCCTGTGCCACATACACCGCACGACCCCAGGAATGGCTTTAGAAAAAACTCCATATTCATGTTATAGTCTAATCTCCAGGTGTTAACTTCAATAACGGTTTCAATATTGATTAAACATCAATTGTGTTGTATTCTTCTGATGGGTAATGGTATCCATCCTGTCCAATCAGAATCTTGATTCGTGACTTAGTTAAGGAATTAACACCTAGGAGAGTGATTTCGCGATACGATTACCCAGAATGCAACGCATTGTTTATTTGCATTAACCCTCCCCTAAACGCGTTTTGGGCAATAACTTTAGTTATATAAGTCGTAAAGACACCCAGGTTGGTTCTACCCCCACTAAATCAGGTACGGGCTATCCAATGGAACCCACCTCAACGCTCTACGTGAACCGGAAGTACCTTAAAACACTCGATCTTGAGGCGGTTAGGGTTAGGGTTAGGGTTAGGGTTAGGGTTAGAGGGTTAGGGTTAGGGTTAGGGTTAGGTTTGTATAAGTTATCTCGATGACCCCCCCCACCTCGTCCGACGACTGGGTTAGGGTTAGGGTTAGGGTTAGGGTTAGGGTTAGGGTTAGGTTACAGGCTCAGCGAGGTAATGGGTTAGGGTTAGGTTACAGGCTCAGCGAGGTAATGGGTACCCCTACCCACATGCGAATATCTTCAGATAGGAATATCCCATGTGGATGAAACCAAGTTCTACCCCCCCTAAATGAGGCCTAAAAATCACAATGAGCCCACCCCCAAGTCTCCATGACTTCCGGTTCCGGAGATACGGCCGTTTTTTTTGTTTTTTTTGCCATATCTCCGGAACGGAAAGGGGGATCGACATGGGACCACCTCAGGCGTGTTCAGAGACCACGAATTAGGTCTGACGCCACCCACTTAGAAGTCGCCATGACCTTTGGTTCCGGAGATATAGCCGTTTAAATTTTCCCCATTGAAACGAATGGGGAAAATCAAAAATTGTTCTAAGTCCAAAGTGTGTTCCAAAAACAGTGCCCACAGAAAGTGTATAGGAGTACGTTTCGGAGCATTTGGAGTCGATTGGTACCCACATTTTGTGACATAAAAATTAGGGTTAGGGTTGTGTGTGTGTGTGTAACACTCACCACCTGATCAGCACAAACCAGTTGTTAACACCGCTAGGTAGCTCTGGTTTGGCCAATCAAGACCGAAGCTCTGTTCTGATGATGAAGCCACGTCAGCTCCATACAGCGCAGGGTGCTAAACAACATGTTAAGCTAAAAAGCCTTTATCCTGTGCCACATACACCGCACGACCCCAGGAATGGCTTTAGAAAAAACTCCATATTCATGTTATAGTCTAATCTCCAGGTGTTAACTTCAATAACGGTTTCAATATTGATTAAACATCAATTGTGTTGTATTCTTCTGATGGGTAATGGTATCCATCCTGTCCAATCAGAATCTTGATTCGTGACTTAGTTAAGGAATTAACACCTAGGAGAGTGATTTCGCGATACGATTACCCAGAATGCAACGCATTGTTTATTTGCATTAACCCTCCCCTAAACGCGTTTTGGGCAATAACTTTAGTTATATAAGTCGTAAAGACACCCAGGTTGGTTCTACCCCCACTAAATCAGGTACGGGCTATCCAATGGAACCCACCTCAACGCTCTACGTGAACCGGAAGTACCTTAAAACACTCGATCTTGAGGCGGTTAGGGTTAGGGTTAGGGTTAGGGTTAGGGTTAGAGGGTTAGGGTTAGGGTTAGGGTTAGGGTTAGGTTTGTATAAGTTATCTCGATGACCCCCCCCACCTCGTCCGACGACTGGGTTAGGGTTAGGGTTAGGGTTAGGGTTAGGGTTAGGTTACAGGCTCAGCGAGGTAATGGGTACCCCTACCCACATGCGAATGGTTAGGGTTAGGGTTAGGGTTAGGGTTAGGGTTAGGGTTAGGGTTAGGGTTAGGTATGGGGATGAAAACCACTCAAAGTGATACTATCGGGAATAAGGGTTAGGGTTAGGGTTAGGGTTAGGGTTAGGGTTAGGTATGGGGATGAAAACCACTCGAAGTGATACTATCGGGAATAACTCGAGAACGGTAAGTCCGATCGACTTCAAACCACTTTCTACGCCCACTAAGTAGGCCGTTCCGGACAGTTTGGAACCATCCCCAAGGTTCTAGGACTTACGGTTCCCGAGATAGAAAAATCACCATTTTCGAAGTGATACTATCGGGAATAACTCGAGATAGGATAGTGCTAGAGACATTGTTCTGGTATGCATAGAAGCGTCTTGGGAAGGCGCATCCGTGGATACCTCAACCTCCTATATGGGACATATAGTTCCGGAGTTATTCCAAAAAGTATCATGTCATATGATGTGATGAAAATTTTCCTAAGTGTTTAGGGTTAGGGTTAGGGTTAGGGTTAGAGGTTAGGGTTAGGTTTGTATAAGTTATCTCGATGAGGGTTAGGGTTAGGGTTAGGGTTAGGGTTTAGGGTTAGGGTTAGGGTTAGGGTTAGGGTTAGGGTTAGGGTTAGGTTACAGGCTCAGCGAGGTAATGGGTACCCCTACCCACATGCGAATATCTTCAGATAGGGTTAGGGTTAGGGTTAGGGTTAGGGTTAGGGTTAGGGTTAGGGTTAGAGGGTTAGGGTTAGGGTTAGGGTTAGGGTTAGGGTTAGGGTTAGGTTACAGGCTCAGCGAGGTAATGGGTACCCCTACCCACATGCGAATATCTTCAGATAGGAATATCCCATGTGGATGAAACCAAGTTCTACCCCCCCTAAATGAGGCCTAAAAATCACAATGAGCCCACCCCCAAGTCTCCATGACTTCCGGTTCCGGAGATACGGCCGTTTTTTTTGTTTTTTTTGCCATATCTCCGGAACGGAAAGGGGGATCGACATGGGACCACCTCAGGCGTGTTCAGAGACCACGAATTAGGTCTGACGCCACCCACTTAGAAGTCGCCATGACCTTTGGTTCCGGAGATATAGCCGTTTAAAGTTTCCCCATTGAAACGAATGGGGAAAATCAAAAATTGTTCTAAGTCCAAAGTGTGTTCCAAAAAAAGTGCCCACAGAAAGTGTATAGGAGTACGTTTCGGAGCATTTGGAGTCGATTGGTACCCACATTTTGTGACATAAAAATTAGGGTTAGGGTTGTGTGTGTGTGTGTAACACTCACCACCTGATCAGCACAAACCAGTTGTTAACACCGCTAGGTAGCTCTGGTTTGGCCAATCAAGACCGAAGCTCTGTTCTGATGATGAAGCCACGTCAGCTCCATACAGCGCAGGGTGCTAAACAACATGTTAAGCTAAAAAGCCTTTATCCTGTGCCACATACACCGCACGACCCCAGGAATGGCTTTAGAAAAAACTCCATATTCATGTTATAGTCTAATCTCCAGGTGTTAACTTCAATAACGGTTTCAATATTGATTAAACATCAATTGTGTTGTATTCTTCTGATGGGTAATGGTATCCATCCTGTCCAATCAGAATCTTGATTCGTGACTTAGTTAAGGAATTAACACTAGGAGAGTGATTTCGCGATACGATTACCCAGAATGCAACGCATTGTTTATTTGCATTAACCCTCCCCTAAACGCGTTTTGGGCAATAACTTTAGTTATATAAGTCGTAAAGACACCCAGGTTGGTTCTACCCCCACTAAATCAGGTACGGGCTATCCAATGGAACCCACCTCAACGCTCTACGTGAACCGGAAGTACCTTAAAACACTCGATCTTGAGGCGGTTAGGGTTAGGGTTAGGGTTAGGGTTAGGGTTAGAGGGTTAGGGTTAGGGTTAGGGTTAGGTTTGTATAAGTTATCTCGATGACCCCCCCCACCTCGTCCGGGTTAGGGTTAGGGTTAGGGTTAGGGTTAGGGTTAGGGTTAGGTTACAGGCTCAGCGAGGTAATGGGTACCCCTACCCAGGGTTAGGGTTAGGGTTAGGGTTAGGGTTAGGGTTAGGTATGGGGATGAAAACCACTCGAAGTGATACTATCGGGTTAGGGTTAGGGTTAGGGTTAGGGTTAGGGTTAGGGTTAGGTATGGGGATGAAAACCACTCGAAGTGATACTATCGGGAATAACTCGAGAACGGTAAGTCCGATCGACTTCAAACCACTTTCTATGCCCACTAAGTAGGCCGTTCCGGACAGTTTGGAACCATCCCCAAGGTTCTAGGACTTACGGTTCCCGAGATAGAAAAATCACCATTTTCGAAGTGATACTATCGGGAATAACTCGAGATAGGAAAGTGCTAGATACATTGTTCTGGTATGCATAGAAGCGTCTTGGGAAGGCGCATCCGTGGATACCTCAACCTCCCATATGGGACATATAGTTCCGGAGTTATTCCAAAAAGTATCATGTCATATGATGTGATGAAAATATTCCTAAGTGTTTAGGGTTAGGGTTAGGGTTAGGGTTAGAGGTTAGGGTTAGGTTTGTATAAGTTATCTCGATGAGGGTTAGGGTTAGGGTTAGGGTTAGGGTTTAGGGTTAGGGTTAGGGTTAGGGTTAGGGTTAGGGTTAGGGTTAGGTTACAGGCTCAGCGAGGTAATGGGTACCCCTACCCACATGCGAATATCTTCAGATAGGGTTAGGGTTAGGGTTAGGGTTAGGGTTAGGGTTAGGGGTTAGGGTTAGGGTTAGGG
>JAOPHQ010006418.1:0-7500 GCA_030340625.1 Merluccius polli
TTAAGGAGCTACGTTATGTCACGCACTGTCCTATTCCTTAAGGAGCTACGTTATGTTACGCACTGTCCTATTCCTTAAGTAGCTATTTTACGTTACGCACTGTCCTATTCCTTAAGGAGCTGTTACGTTACGCACTGTCCTATTCCTTAAGGAGCTACGTTATGTTACGCACTGTCCTATTCCTTAAGGATCTAAGTTACGCACTTTCCTATTCCTTAAGGATCTATGCTACATACACACTGTCCTATTCCTTAAAGAGCTATGTTACATTACGTACTGTCCTATTCCTTAAGTAGCTACGTTACGCACTGTCCTATTCCTTAAGGAGCTACGTTACATTACGCACCGTCCTATTCCTTAAAGAGCTATGTTACATTACGTACTGTCCTATTCCTTAAGTAGCTACGTTACGCACTGTCCTATTCCTTAAGGAGCTACGTTTCGTTACACACTGTACTATTCCTTAAAGAGCTACGTCGTATTTCTTAAGAAGCTATGTTACGCACTGTCCTATTCCTTAAGGAGCTACATTATGCACTGTCCTATTCCTTAAGAAGCTACGTTATGTTACGCACTGTCCTATTCCTTAAGTAGGTATTTTACGTTACGCACTGTCCTATTCCTTAAGGAGCTACGTTATGTTACGCACTGTCCTATTCCTTAAGTAGCTATTTTACGTTACGCACTGTCCTATTCCTTAAGGAGCTATGTTACGTTACGCACTGTCCTATTCCTTAAAGAGGTATGTTACGTTACATACTGTCCTATTCCTTAAGTAGCTACGTTACGTTACGCACTGTCCTATTCCTTAAGGAGCTATGTTACGTTACGCACTGTCCTATTCCTTAAAGAGCTATGTTACGTTACGCACTGTCCTATTCCTTAAGTAGCTATTTTACGTTACGCACTGTCCTATTCCTTAAGGAGCTATGTTACGTTACGCACTGTCCTATTCCTTAAGGAGCTACGTTACGTTACGCACTGTACTATTCCTTAAAGAGGTATGTTATGTTACGTACTGTCCTATTCCTTAAGTAGCTACGTTACGCACTGTCCTATTCCTTAAGTAGCTACGTTACGTTACACACTGTACTATTCCTTAAAGAGGTATGTTACGTTACGTACTGTCCTATTCCTTAAGTAGCTACGTTACGCACTGTCCTATTCCTTAAGGATAAGGTGACCAGACGTCCCCGATTTCCGGGGACAGTCCCCGTTTTGGGTGACCTGTCCCCGGTCAAAGCTGTCCCCGAAAATGTCCCCGATTGACACTGAACGGGGGAAAAATGCGCGCAGACTCAAACAGCAGTTATTACGGTAGCCATTTAACGCATCGCCAGAGAAGACGTCGTATGACGTACAGACGCAGCAGCGTCAACAACAACACAATCTAGAGGCGGCAAAAAGGAAAGAAAAGGAGACCAGCGGCCGCGATAAATGGTATGTTGTGTATGAACTTATTTATTTAGTGTAACTGGCAGAAGACTTGGCTGTGAGTGTGTGTGTGTGTGTGTGTGTGTGAAGTGATGTAACGTTAAAGTAAGTATGATTGTTTATCTGAACTGAAGACCTAACGTAACGTTATACGCAATTACATAGAGCAGATAAAAAAAAGAGCACAATGACTAAATTATATAAGTATATCACCAAAACTGATGTTATTTCTTTAAGAAACAAACTATTACTATTGGCTCTGTTCTTGCAGTTTTTCTCATGTTCTCCTCTGCTCTTATTCTACCCAGGCTCCTGAGGCGGAGGAATGAGGAGATCACAGTAATGTTACCCATCAGTTCAGTATTCAGTTGCGAGTAGATTAGTAGAAACTTCTTTTTTTTTATATTGATATTTTTGTCTTGCTCAGTGGATGGATGGTTGATGTCATGTTGTTTGATTGCAACCTTTTGTGTAATAAAAGCTGGTTAAAATACATGAAAAAGTACTTGTCCCAGTTTTTTATTTCATAATGATAATATTTAATGATTTTTCACCGCCACATTGAAAATGTCCCCGATTTTCATTTCAGAAATCTGGTCACCTTACTTAAGGAGCTACATTACGCACTGTCCTATTCCTTATGGAGTTATGTTACGTACTGTCCTATTCCTTAAGGAGCTACGTTACGTTACGCACTGTCCTATTCCTTATGGAGTTATGTTACGCACTGTCATATTCCTTAAGGAGCTACGTTACGCACTGTCATATTCCTTAAGGAGCTATGTTACGCACTGTCCTGGTTGACAAATGTCAATCTGTATTCAATTGT
The DNA here is from genome assembly GCA_030340625.1 of Merluccius polli. Taxonomy (NCBI): domain Eukaryota; kingdom Metazoa; phylum Chordata; class Actinopteri; order Gadiformes; family Merlucciidae; genus Merluccius; species Merluccius polli. The sequence continues at coordinate 2,264 of JAOPHQ010006418.1, forward strand.
TCTGAGACTGCTGCTCTGCACCATTGGTACTCCAAGTGCGACGCCTAGTGGCGAAAATGGGTAGTGTTTTGGTGACGTTATTGTGTTAAGTAGTGAGTTTAGTTTCCACGTGTTTCAAACGGAGAAGTACCTAAGGCTGTTCTGAATATCGGATCCTTGGAGGAATACGTCCGTAAGTGTTCTTTTGGTTGTTGTCAGTAGATCAATAATTGAATATTTGTCAAGATAGCATTTTATGTTAGCCTAGCTAATTATTTTTCCTTATGTAAATCATTCTAGCGCTAGCTGCATGTGCGCAGGCTAATAGGCTATGTGTGTATGAATGTGAAGGTGGATATTTGGCTAATTAGTAATTATATTTTTGTTTGTATTCCATAGTTTTACATAAAAGAAAAATGCTTGGACTCTTCAATAAATCTCCATCTTAAGAAGACCAACCAACTTGATTCTTTGCTGTTCGCTATCTGCCTGTAAACACACATTGTGTGAGGAAGAGGTACGGAGAGGACGCTGGCGCTGTCTGTTCGCCGCTTCTCCAGTCAGCCAAAGCAACGTCAAGGCAAACTTTTTTGTTTTTTAGCAAACTTTTTAGACTTTGTCAAACTTTTACTAACCGCGTCACTGACCAGTGGACCTTTTAAATAACCTTTTACTTTCCGTGCCATCGAACAGTGGATAGTATCAGGTAGCTCGAGTCTAGCGGTGGTTTACCTGTTGCTGCTAGCACAACGCCTGCTTGGAGACTCCCTGGAACTGGTCATCGCCGCTGCTACCTCAGTCGGAAAAGTGGATATTGGACAACCTGGACTCAGCCTGTCCCTGCCATCGTGAAGTGCATCTGGGAAGTCTGAAATCACCCATCGCCTCTGCAGAGTTGAAAGTCCTTGTAGCTAGCATCCCGGCTACACGGCTAAAAACAACCTGCATTTCTTCCACGCTGCTGCAGGCACCACCACTATGTTGAGCTACACCGTCAACCAGCTGATGAATCTCAGCAGTTTTTCCACTCCACTATGTACTGCAGTGATTAAACAACTTGGACTTCTTCGCCGTCCGCGCTACATCCATAGAAGTTCCCGTAGAAAGTTTGTTTGCTCGCAGACAAGTCCTACCATCCCGGCTCTCTGGTCAGCAACGCGAACTGTCGCTCCACGTCTACGTCATCAGAGCGCCGTCTCCTACTGGATTAGTAGTTTAGACGTCTCCATGGCAACACCTCTCAGTGTGCTACATCGAAAACGTGGAGTGGACTCCAGTTTGCTACGGCCAGTGCCAAGACTTGTTGCATCATCAAGCAGCAAAATTGAACTCTTTAATGCACAGTCTCTTACGAACAAATCCTGCCTCATTTATGATCATATTCTGGATAAACGCCTGGATTATATGTGCATTACAGAGACCTGGCACCCACCAAATACCTTTTCCTCTCTAAATGAGAGCTGTCCACAAGGATATAGCTACCTCCAGAAAGCTTGCAGTACAGGACGCGGTGGCGGCCTGTCTGTTATCTATCGCAGCGATCTGGAGGTATCTGTGCAAACATTACCTCAACTCTCTTCATTTGAATGCCTTGCATTTAAATGTAAGTCCCCATCACCTGTGTTGTTCCTCCTCATTTACCGACCACCAAAACCTAACCCATCATTTATCACTGAAATATCAAATCTTTTCACAACTTTCTGCATATCCTCTGCAGATGTGATAATTTTGGGTGATATGAACATCCACATTGACACCCCCTCCTCCCCTTTTGCAGCTGAATTTCTTCAGCTACTGGACTGTTTTAATTTAAAACAACTTGTGGATGTCCCAACACACACCAGGGGACACACCCTGGACCTGGTCATTACGAACTCTGCCCCTCTTACCAATCTGCAGGCGTATGATCTAGGTGTGTCAGATCACAAAGTAATTTCTATGGATCTGCCATCCCCTTCCAGCCTCTCAAGGCCTAAGCGGAACATGTCCTTCAGAAACCTCAAAAGCATAAACCCAGAACTCTTGGCAGCAGACTTTCAACATCTTTCCACACATTTTTCAACAGCCGACGAAGCAGTGGACTACTATAACAGCCATCTAAACAGCCTCCTGGACCTCCATGCCCCTGTTAAAACCAAAACAGTCACCTTCATCCGATCAGCTCCATGGTATACAGATGGGCTTCGTAAGATGAAGGCAGCAGGGCGTGTCCTTGAGCGGCGCTTCAAAGCCTCTGGTCTCACTGTCCATAAACAAATCTACCGGCAGCAACAACAACAATATGCACAGTCCCTCAAAGATGCAAGGTCACAGTTCTACTCAAATGCCATCAGAAACAGTCCAGGAAATTCCAAGCAGTTTTTCTCCACTGTCAACCACCTACTCAAACCGCAACCCCCTCCACTCACTGCCACTACAGAAGAACAGTGCAATAAATTCCTGGATTTCTTCAGAACAAAAATTGCACATATTCGCTCTGCCCTTTCTGGTCCTCCCACCCTTACTGCTCCTCTAGAATGTACCATCTCCCAACCACTAAACAGCTTTCCTGAGGTTTCACCGGAAGAGGTGCAGAACATCATTGGGAAGATGAAATCCTCCACCTGTCCCCTGGACCCTCTCCCAACCTCCCTGGTGAAAACCCATATCACTGTCCTAACCCCCCTGATCACTGCTGTGATAAATCATTCCCTCCAAACTGGTCACGTTCCCTCTGCCTTAAAAACTGCCATCATCAGACCATTGCTCAAAAAACCCACTTTTGATCCAGAAATCCTATCCAACTACAGACCCATCTCCAATCTCCCCTTTATATCAAAGGTACTTGAGAAAGCAGTTGCCACTCACCTTCAGGACCACCTCAAACAAAATAACCTCTTCGAAAAATTCCAGTCTGGTTTCCGCTCCGCCCACAGTACAGAGACTGCCCTTGTCAGAGTCACCAACGACCTCCTCATGTCGTCCGACAATGGCTGTCCCTCCCTCCTCATCCTCCTGGACCTTTCTGCTGCATTTGACACTGTCGACCATGACATTCTTCTCAACCGGCTTCACTGTACCACTGGACTCAATGACACGGCTCTCCGTTGGTTCAACTCATATCTCACAAACCGGACAGAATACATCTCCCTGGGTCACTCCAAATCAACCACACACACAGTCACCTGCGGTGTCCCCCAGGGGTCAGTCCTTGGCCCCATCCTCTTCATCCTCTACCTCACTCCCCTTGGCCAAATCATCAGCCGTCACAACATCTCATTCCACTGCTATGCTGATGACACACAGCTTTATGTCAATGCCACAGCTGCAACCCCATCCTCACAGTCATCCCCATCAAAACTCACCACCTGTCTGGAGGAGATAAAGGTATGGATGGAGCACAACTTTCTCCAACTTAACAGCTCCAAAACTGAAGCCATCCTGGTTGGCACTCCCCACCAGACCAAAACATCATCCATAACCAGCATCACCTTCTCTGGCTCCAACATCCCCCTTTCATCAACAGTCACAAATCTGGGTGTAAAAATGGACTCTCAACTTTCATTTGAAGCACATATAAATCACCTCTGCAAGACCTCCTTCTACCACCTCCGTAACATATCCAAACTCCGTCCCATCCTCTCTCTCTCAGATGCTGAAAAGCTGGTTCATGCCTTTGTCTCCTCCAGACTGGACTACTGTAATGCACTTCTCATTGGGATCCCTAGCAAGAGTCTCCAGAGACTCCAGTACATCCAAAACTCTGCAGCTAGGATCCTGATGAGAGTGCGGAAACACGAGCACATTACCCCCATTCTCCACTCACTCCACTGGCTTCCGGTCTCCACCAGGATTGAGTACAAGATTTCCCTCCTCAGTTACCAATGCATTCATGGTCATGCCCCCCCTTACCTCAAAGAAATAATCAACCCACAAAACACAACACGCTCCCTCCGCTCCACTGACTCAAACCTCCTCCACATACCCAGAACCAGACTCAGGACCATGGGAGACAGGGCCTTCTGTGCTGCTGCCCCGCGTCTATGGAATGCCCTCCCTGATACCTTGAGGGCACCACAATCCATTGACTGTTTTAAAAAAGGCCTGAAGACTTTTCTTTTTAGCAAAGCTTTTGGTCCCTTTTAGATGTTCTTAAATCTTTTTTTTTTTTTCTCTTTTTTCCCTCTTTTTTTTAAATTAAAATTGCTCATCTTATTTTTATTTTTAACCTGTAGCACTTTGAGATCACTGATGTAAAGTGCATTATAAATAAAATTTATTATTATTATTATTATTATTATAGCCATTGTTAGGACACAACTGCTAGGACAGAATACGCACTGTCCTATTCCTTAAGTAGCTACGTTACGTTACGCACTGTCCTATTCCTTAAGGAGCTATGTTACGTTACGTACTGTCCTATTCCTAAAGGAGCTACATTACGTTATACGTACTGTCCTATTCCTTAAGGAGCTACGTTACGTTACGCACTGTCCTATACCTTAAGGAGCTACGTTACGTTATACGTACTGTCCTATTCCTAAAGGAGCTACGTTACGTTATACGTACTGTCCTATTCCTTAAGGAGCTACGTTACGTTACGCACTGTCCTATACCTTAAGGAGCTACGTTACGTTATACGTACTGTCCTATTCCTTAAGGAGCTACGTTACGTTACGCACTGTCCTATTCCTTAAGGAGCTACGTTACGTTGCGCACTGTCCTATTCCTTAAGGAGCTACGTTACGTTACGCACTGTACTATTCCTTAAGGATCTACGCTACATAGATGTCGTTTGAAGAATGAGGACGGGGAGGGTTGTAACAGCGGTGCTCATGATTCAGAGAGGTGTTACCCAATCAGCAGGAACGTGTTTGTAAACCCTGCAGTGTTCAACATTATCCTTCACCTGAAATGTTTGGCTTGTCATCCTGAAATGTGTGGCAAATGTTGGATCACTTTAATTAGGAACCACAGTTTCAACAAATGACATGCATGTCTTTCTCTCAAATGACGGTGGCGGTGTTGAGTAGAGAAGACCTGTTCTCAGAATCTGACGCATCCTCACCTCATTAAACCGTAAAATAAACACTTAAAAAGGCAATGAGATTGTATTATACCTGGTATGGTAGCATACGTCTAAGGAGAACAACCATGCTGACAAACTCAAGTTACGTTGCTGGACTCGGATCACAAAAGTACAACGGTAGGATTGTTTGAGACTTTGCTGTAGAACTAACATATGTACTATACGTATGTACTGCCAGTCAGCGATGGTT
>JAOPHQ010006418.1:10000-30604 GCA_030340625.1 Merluccius polli
TTATTATTCTAACAACAAATGATCTCTGTTGTGCTATTGTAACATAATATTCATGTTAGTTATGTAATAGTGTCCAAGAGCTATGAAATAAGCATGTTGCCATAACCTCCGGCCACAAGGAAGCCGTTTTGTGGAAACGCACAGTGACGCAATCGGCAATCAGTGCTTCATCCGGTCACTTGAGGAAACCTACTTGTTTTCCTCTTCTTCTTCACTTCAATCAGAGCCAGCATAACCATCATGGCAAAACAGCCCCCCACTGCAACGGCGATGACCACGTAGCCGCTGGGGACGCCGTCTGCCCAAAAAAATATACAATTCACAACCATCAGCTCACGCTGAACCCATCTTTACATTCGACTTAAATTGCTTGTTACTTTTCTTGGTCTTTAAAATTTGAAATTAATTGTATTGACTCATTTGAATTGTGGGTTCAATTGGTAGGTTACAGCATGGTATTGAAGTACCAGGGTCAGGGGTTCGAATCCCACCGGAGCCAACCATGCAAAATTCGTGATCTGTGTGAGGAAAATATAAAGAAATTGTTAAAAACAACATATATATAACATCTGATATGACATGCTTGATTTGGTGTCTTTTTGCTCGTCGGTGTAAATTCATATTATAGTTTTGTTTATATATTATAATTGAATTGCTAGCGTGACGTGAAGTTGGTGTTGCATGGAAATGGCGTTGCATTTGATTTCCCATTATTACATTGATCGTTGTTTCCTGGAATGGGAAGGCGTCTTCCCTGACCTGTGTGGAGACAAAATAAACATTGAACCAATCATCCTTGTCAAGATTAAAACGCAAGCGCCAACGGTATTTACTGCACAAGTTGTGTGAGACAGCGAGAGACTGGTCATCCCTTTCAGACCTGGAAGTAGGACGGGAACCTCCAGCGTGCTCTGGACCCGGTCGTTGACTAGAGCCTGGCAGCTGAAGGTGATGTCGCGCTGAATGGTGACCGTCAGCAGGACATCGCATTTGGAGCCGCTCTGTATGACAGGCTTGGAGTCCTGTTGGATATCATCCTTCCACTTGAGAGTTACCCCTTGAAAGTCAGTGTAGGAACACCCGCCATACCCGTAGAACGTGAGGAGACTGCAGCGTAAGGTCACATTGACTCCAGGCACCAGGCCAGAGGTCGGCACGGAGGAAACTGAAAGAATACCCAAAACAATGCTGCTTTTCTTGTGTGGTGCAGGTGGGGTAATATTTCTGAGATTGTTAGGGAGGAAGGAGGTTCAGAGGACAAGGACCATAGAAGGAAATGTAATTTTAAGCATCGGTATGCATGGATTACTTATTGATTATTGATTATGATTTACAAGGGTTGTATAAATTCAGTTCAAGAAAATGTATAAATAAAGAATAATTCGACTATATGAACTAAGTTGTTAGGTAATGTGTTTCCTTAGTTGATGGTGAATAATTGTGTATGGCTCTTGATTCTTCTTTTCCTATGTTACTGTAAGTATTGGTGAAGTAACTGTAACTGATTTCTGTGGTTGATTTATGTTTAGAGTAAGGTGCCGGCTAAATAACATTGTTATTCTCCCTGCTCCTTTTTGATCATCAAATGTGTAAAGTTGTGTTTGATTGTGAATCAGCTTTTCTTCTTTTTTTCTGGAGTGCATTACTGTGAGCAGAACAAGTGAAATGAAAAGAATAGTGTTGGAGACATAATAATGTGTTTGTTTTATTTATACACATGCAGTTCTGGAGTTGTACACAGGTGAGCATTGATTTAGAAAGTGCAAGCTCCAGGGCCCTCATTTATCAAAGTTGCATACTTAGAAATATGTGCATAAACCATGCGCACGCAGTTTTTTGCCAAAATGTGGGATTTATCAATTTGTTCTTGGCTTGAAAATGTGCGTACTTTAGGAGAAAATGTACGCACGGGGTCTGACCATACGTACGCACAGCAAGCGGTTGAGTGAACAGGAAAATCACCAGAAAGAAATGGCAAACATGACCAGTTAATGCTTTTCACCAACTTATACAAATACACATTTCCCCCACTTGATTTTTAATGATACAATCGATTAAGTCCTGTGCCTAATGTAGACCAATACAATAATTGTATCAAGTAAGATTCAATATAAGATCATTCAACTATGCTGTGTTCAGAATAAATAATAACATATGTATCAGCAGGCTGTAATATCTACACATAGCCACAAAGGAATAGAAATAAATATACAAGTTGTATTAACCGCACTTGAACACTAGATGGCGGCATACATAATACACTGGGGGCGGGCGCTCAACACTAGCCATTATGCGTCATAGAGGCCACGCCTGACCAGAGACTACCGGGCAACACATCCGGGGGAAGGGCAGAAACCCCCAGGCAGCGCATCGGGAAGGATGCTAAGCTAAGGGGTCGCTCCACGCGTGCCTTTTACAATACCCATATGCGTCGATTACGGGGGGGGACGGGGGGGACATGTCCCCACCACTATTTATAATTTGAATTTTGTCCCCACCACTTTTAAAAATGTGCAACCCAATTGCGACCGAAAAAATCCCCACATACTCAACCGCAGCTCGTTCTCATCCCAACTACAGCGTCCGCTCGCAGAGCAGAGTCTACAGCGTCCATTCACTCCAATAATAACCCGGTCACGGTGATAGATTATGCTAACCCTAACCATAACCCCTAACCCCTAACCATAACCATAACCATAACCCTAACCATAATCCTAACCATAACCATAACCCTAACCATAACCCTTTTTGGAGTGAATTGTTTCACAGTAGACTGCGGACGCTGTAGACTCTGCTCTGCGAGCGGACGCTGTAGACTCTGCTCGTCTCTTACCACCGCGAACAGGTTTATGAGAACCCCCAGATCATTTCACACAGACGCGGGAGGGTACCTTTGGCGTCAGTATCAGACGTCTAGGGGCGTGACAAATCGTCGGTATATTACGAGTTAGGATGAGAACGGGTTGTCTGCCGAAACCGTCATGTCTAAATCATGCGATAGGCGCGCACGATGAGGACTCGGGTGTGGACTCGGGTCTGCGGCTGAGTCCGCGGCCGGGTCCCCGGGTCCGGTGCTGGGTCCGCGGCTGGCGGGTCCGGTGCTCCCGTTGACAATCGCCCCCCCCCCCCGTTGACAATCGCGCCGAATGTAGAGCATATTGTAATGCAGCATTGAATGGATGAATAGCTTACATAAGGGTCCCCAGCACTTTTCAAACCACACTCAAGCTTATGGTTATTGTCCCCACCACTTCTAAAACCAAACTGACGCCACTGACAATACCCCTCCATCTGCTTCATAGATTAATATAACTAAAGCTAAACAAATAAAGTGAGTTAAAGCGATCCTGTTTCGGCAGCCTTCTTCCTCAAGAACACACCACAGCTGCATATTACTAACTGAAGTCATGTAACAAAACTAAAATTAGGGAAGCTGTGAGGTGCGTGTGTCAAATGATGATCTAGTGTTGTTAGAGGATGTGGTGGGGACTGGTCTAGTGTTGTTAGAGGACGTGGTGGGGGCTGGTCTAGTGTTGTTAGAGGACGTGGTGGGGACTGGTCTAGTGTTGTTAGAGGACGTGGTGGGGACTGGTCTAGTGTTGTTAGGGACGTGGTGGGGACTGGTCTAGTGTTGTTAGAGGACGTGGTGGGGACTGGTCTAGTGTTGTTAGAGGATGTGGTGGGGACTGGTCTAGTGTTGTTAGAGGACGTGGTGGGGACTGGTCTAGTGTTGTTAGAGGACGTGGTGGGGACTGGTCTAGTGTTGTTAGAGGATGTGGTGGGGACTGGTCTAGTGTTGTTAGAGGACGTGGTGGAGACTGGTCTAGTGTTGTTAGAGGACGTGGTGGGGACTGGTCTAGTGTTGTTAGAGGACGTGGTGGGGACTGGTCTAGTGTTGTTAGAGGACGTGGTGGGGGACTGGTCTAGTGTTGTTAGAGGACGTGGTGGGGACTGGTCTAGTGTTGTTAGAGGACGTGGTGGGGGCTGGTCTAGTGTTGTTAGAGGACGTGGTGGGGACTGGTCTAGTGTCGTTAGAGGACGTGGTGGGGACTGGTCTAGTGTTGTTAGAGGACGTGGTGGGGACTGGTCTAGTGTTGTTAGAGGACGTGGTGGGGACTGGTCTAGTGTTGTTAGAGGACGTGGTGGGGACTGGTCTAGTGTCGTTAGAGGACGTGGTGGGGACTGGTCTAGTGTTGTTAGAGGACGTGGTGGGGACTGGTCTAGTGTTGTTAGAGGACGTGGTGGGGGCTGGTCTAGTGTTGTGGGGCTGAGGGCCGCATAAGAAGTGAGCGTGTTTCCAGACATCCATCAACTTATTGGCGGTGTCCAATCCTCTCCACCCTCAGGTTTTTGTAGACGGGGGGGGAATACAATTTAAAAAAGTGCCGGATCCACCGTCGGAGGTGCCGGAACATGTTCCGGCGTGTTCCGGCCCAAATTAAGCCCTGGAGGGACCTCTGATAGGCTACTGTGTGGGGAGAGGGACCTCTGGTAGGCTACTGTGTGGGGGAGAGGGACACTCGCTCCCATGCCACGTTATTTAGTTTAGAAGAGAGCACGGCAGAACGTGTACCAAGAAGTGTCCTCTACTTTGATCAAACTTCTGTCACAAGAACTCATATTTCACTATGTGAACCTTTTATTTTATTTATTCATTCTTTGGATTTTCCTGTTCACTCTTCCAATCCATTCAAATATTTAATCGGCTATTTCCATTTTGTCATTCATTCATACATTTCCCGGGGCGTTAAAGCGGATGTTTTGTGACCATATATGGTTATGTATGGGTGTAAATGTATGGTAATGAGCTAAGCACGAGCATACGGCTGTAGACCGGTATTTATCAAGAGAAATTGCGCACCGGTGTGCGTACGACAAGACTAAAACTATTAGATTAATCCCAACTTTTTCATGCATAGGAACTTTCTATATTTCGTGCCTACGATAGGATTTAGAGCTTTTTCTACGATTGATGAATGATAAAAGGACCCAGGTGATGGGAAGGGGGTGTGTGTGGGACGGGGAAGCAACAAACAGTTTTTGACCGTGTTGGCGTGCTTTGTACTGAAGTTGCTGGAAGGAGGACACACATTGCAATTGAATATGGACAATGCTATCTACTGTGCTATAGTGAGCGTATGACTTGTAAGTAAATGGATCGCAACATCCAAAGATATACAGGCACTGGACATTGGCTTATTTGTAGCCCATAACACGCGTCCGAAACAAGTTCAAGTTCACCCCGTTCGCCCCCCCCATTTAGTTTGGTTAAAAGTCACTACAGATAGTTTTCATTCAGAGACCACACCTGCAGCAGAGCCTCCCTGTGTTCAAGAAACATCCGAAGACCCCACCACCGCTTCAGAGGACACCTCACTAACTGACCACCACTTAACCCCTTCAATGGTTTGATTTTAGCACTTGTGTTGAGTTTGCTTGCACACTGCCCCAACAGACACCAACAAAACACCAACAAACACCAACATAGGGCCCGTGTGCCGTACCTGTTGGTGGTTGTTGGCCGACGTTTTTTGTTGGCGAACATGTTGAAACGGTGTCGGCCAACTTTGGCCCACATTCAACAGTTGGGTGTTGGTGTTTGTTGGGGCAGTGTGCAAGCACCTTTATATAATCCTAAAACTAATATAAAAGAAAATCTTCTAAGCTCTTCGTCTGACGTCTTCCTGGTACCCTGCACAGGCAATGCAAATGTAAAAACAGTCTTCATGACCATGGGCATTACTTACCAGTGATGATAGACAAATAGTGAAAGTCATACGTATTTCCACTGCACAAATAGCGTCCGACATCAGCTTGGGTGATGTTGTCAATGTGTAAATCACAATAGGAATCCATGTGAAATCTGCCAGCCATTACAATAGTAGCAACACTACCACTTGGTGTGTGGTGGTGACGCCATGTTACGTCTGAGCAGTATCCAAACGAAGAACCGCATGACAGGATAACGTTGTGACCAACTCCGCTCATCGTAAGGTGGTCAGTTAAAGCTGTAAAGATATGCGGAGGACACAGTCAGATATTACAAACCCACAATATACTGGACATATCAGTTGGAGATACAATATAATATATAAGACAGCCTTTTCCTTACCTGTGTGAGTAAAGACAACCAGTAGAAGCCAGATGGAGCGAGGAGGAATCCCAAACATATTGTGACTTGAGTTGTGTGATCGTCTTAGTCAATACAGAGACGGCTTCCTGTACTGGCCCACATCCTCTGTCACCAGACTTGACATAACCTCCCCAGTTGTTGGGTCCTGCATTGCTTCCCTAATATATGCTCATAGGCGTAGTGGTGCATATCTGTGAATAGAGTACCACCATCAGCCCAGCACGGCAGGGACTTGCATCTCCATTACAACTAGGGATGGTAACAATTCACCGGTTAAAATATTATTTTTATAAAGTTGCAGATGTAAAATTAAAGGGCTGGCCCCAAATATTCAAATAGTCAAAGTATCCATTAGTTTTGTATTATAACATTACTCTAAAACTTGTGGTTTATTACACATCATAATTTATTGACTTTGTTACTTTGTTTCTAAGAGAGCCGTTATATTTAATCAGTGAGGTTGTCAGTGATGACGTACTCGTGGCTATATATGGCTAAAATATAACAACACCTTGAGTGTTGTGCTGTATTTTAGCCATATATAGCCACGCTTTTAGCCAGTAGCAGCTTCTGCTTTTTTCCTCTCCACTGAGATGATGTTTCTCGAGTGGTAATCCCCACTCACTAGTACATTGTACCACTCTGAGAAACACAAGACCGACAGACCTGTCAGGATCAGTTGTCACTGGGACCACTTTAAACTAACTGATAGCCTGTTAGCCTGTTGTATGCTAATCATAGCCAAGTGCATTCATATCATTAGTTAGTTGTAATAAAAACCTAAGTAATAATCTGTCTTATTTAAAATTACACTGTGTAGAATTAAGTGGCATCTAGTGGAACAGACTTGCAGAAATTGAACATAATATTCAGAAGTATGTTTTCATTAGTGTATAATGACCTGAACGTTTATATCTACATGGGGAGCGGGTCCCCTTCCACGGAGGCCACCATGTTGCACCGCCATGTTTCTACAGTAGCCCAGAACGGACAAACAGCTGCAGAGAAATAAAGCCTTGGTTGTTGCATATTGTAGTTAATAGGTAAGTATAGGTAGTAAATAGGTTTTTACAATAATGTCCGCCCGCCAAGGACGTCTTGACATCAAAACTGAAAATAACATTCATAGCAGCATAATGCTAACCTGACTCCGCCAGATGGAATGATTCCCGTTGGCTCAGCATTTCCATCTGGAATCGTTCCGTTGGAGAGCCTTTGGGAGGGGGCGAAAATACTGGTTGCTGATTGGATAAACCTTCTGCCTATGTTGGTGATTGACGGGCCAAATCAACCAATCAGATCAACGAAGCGTATGACGTGATAACAGAGCGTCGAGGCAAGCTCATCAAGTAAACAAGTCGGGAGAAGGGCAAAAGCATCTTTTCCTCCGAGAAAAGCCTCCAGTGCCGCTTTTTGCTAATCTTTTAGAGAACGAATAAACTCTAATTGTGCTACAACTTGCTCGATAGCTGCGCGCATCTCGATCACATCCGCGGAAGCCGCCATGTTGTTTAGACTGAAGAGTCGCTCCTCATTGCATCACACCTCAAAACCAACGCTGATTGGACGATCATTTTCTGATCGGCTCCAAATTTTCTCCGTCGTGTAATACCAGACCAGAGAATGTCTAATAAGGAGAGAAGTTCCACTCTCGGTTTACTTCCGGGTTCTGAACTGTTGCAGTTCCCCTCTGGTTCCATGTGAGGGCGCTCACAGGACGAGTGCAGAATGAATGGCGGTCTATGGAGCTATACCCCTCAAACTCCACTTTTCTCAGGATATAATTTTTTGTCTAGTAATTTGAATGTTGCTTTCGAAAGGGGATGCAAAGAAATTACACATTGCTGGGTGTTAGATTTTTTAGAGTCACTTATTTGCTTTAAAAAAGTCTTTTAAAATGTCAATGACGTCATACACATCTTACGACCAGAGATACTGCTTTACAGCAAGCCTCTCCCTTTCCCCAGAGAATGTCTAATAATTTCACAGTACATGCATAACGATACGCAGATAAAAGTGCCAGCAACCAAAAAAAGTTGCTGTTGCAAAAAAAAGAACTTGGGCGAAAAGGTCCACCTTAACATTCTGGTCCCGCTTCGGATGCCAAGATGCCATCAAGCAGATCTCTGGTCGTAATCAGTCCTTCACTGACCAATCAGCGTTCATTAGCAGAATGCTAGCGTGTTATGGGCAACAACAACTCGTCCTGTAAGAAATTGAAAGGACATAAGTACTCGTTCATTCAACTTTCGATCTATAACCCATGTTGAACTTGTAAAAACTACAATCAAATGTGAGATTTCTCAATGAGAATCAGGTGAAAGAGACACATTTAGCCGTCTAGCTCCATCTGCTCCCATTCATTCTGCACTCATGGGCGATCGCCCCCAGTGGAGCTCTGGTGGAACTGCAACCAAAATTCGGTACAATGGGACTTAATAGGGAGTGGACAGGCTCTCCGTAGACGGGCTCTGACCAGACTGAACTGCGAATGGAATATCATGGAGCTCGCGAGATCAGGCTGGTCTCGTGAGGCTAGCATAGTGCTACTGTGGTGGTGTATTAAAATAATCTCAATAGCAGTTTATCTAGCTTAAAAGTGTTTGTTTTTTTAAGTTAAAGATATTGGTTATTCAACGGATCATACGCTCTGAATGAGCGATGTGACATGGTGAACTAAAGACGTGATCACCGGTATGAGTCCCGTGTGTCTAGCGGTGTCTACCTGCCCAGGAGGCGGGGCTTCCTAGTGTAACCGTCGGCCAGCAGCACTCCTCCATAGAGACATCGTTTGGTCAATATTTCTACACAATAGACAAATTACAAAGTAGCCTGCCCTGAACTATATCCTATAAAGAGTAATTAAAGCGGATATGTCTCACATTACAAAATGTTCTGAATGGATGTAACATTAAAATGTCTGTTTATAAGTGTAACCTGCTAGCTCTATAACAGTACATTGTATTGTATCCCACCATCTAAACTGAATGTGACATTGATAGCAGCATAGCACTACTGTGGTGGTGGATTAAAATAATCACATCTCTAGAGCAGTTTATTGCGCCTGAAAGTGTTTTTTTGTTGTTTTAGTTTGAAAGATATTGGATATTTAGCAGATAGTCATTTGTCCTGACCGGAGGCGGTGTGTTATGATCGCCCCCCCGCCATCGGTCCGGGGTGTGTTACGATCGTGCCCCCCCCCCCCCCCCCCCCCCCCCCCCCCCCCCCCCCCGAGAATCGCAGTACTTTTGAAGTATCGGTGCACCATGCAACACTACTGTGTATTACACCAGAACATAATAGTAGTCGGTAATTGCAGACCATGCAAGCTCCAAGGAAAATCAATGAAAGAGGGACATAATTTTAAATCTAAAAACATGGTAAAATGCACCAGAATGCGGGAAATTGCATCTATTTCTTTCAAATGTTTCTGGGGGAGGACCCCCAGACCCCCCATCAAAATATGACCCCCCCACTTTCAAAAAGCTGGTGACGCCCTTATGTACACGTAACAAGCGGAGCTATCTAACAGCCACTGCTGCAACCGACGAACTCCACTAATCATTTCAACAGCTCCACATCTAGTCAGAGTCAGACACGAATTACGGCTCAAAACTCGCGCCAACGGCTACGCTGCCCGGTGTGAGTGTTAAGCAGGTTAGCGACTATTTAACGTTACTGGCGGTGTTTACCAACCCGTTTAGTGCTCTGACCTCATGGTCCGATAGCCCACCATTAGCATTTCAGCCCTGTCTCGTCAACGAAAACAAAAGGTACATCAAAAGGTACATTTCATCATAGTTTTTATTATCAAAGATTATTTATTTATGGTTTATTTGATAGGGACAGATACAGTGTACATAGACAGACTGAGAACAGCTATCCAATGCAAGTATCATAGTGCTTATGGGATGGTAATTTGCAACACCCGTCCCTAGAAGGGCTTTTGTGAAAAAAAGAGATTAAAACAATGAGGTAAAAAGAAGATAAACTAAGTACAACAAGATACAATGAACACATTTAGTTGTAACATAGCTACAGACAACTAGACATGAGTACAAGTTTGTTGCTGAATTAACCAGGATTTGGTAACTCTCTTAAAAATGTTGAAGTTTGCAGCAAATTTCAAGTGATCAGGTAGCGAGTTTCAGGACTTTGGTCCTTTCAGCTCATCTGAGATCTATTTTTAGCTCCTCAAATTCATGGAAAAAAGGTCGTTGGCAAACAATTTTCGTAATAGTTTTCGTTAAAGGAGCTACAGATGATATTTTGAACATTAATATAGCAGTAAAAAACTATTGGCTACGTAAAGACACAGTGGAGTAATGGCGTCCTGACCAGAGAATTAAGTCACACTCCCTCTGTGTGTGTTGTAATCGGCCGCGCGTTCATGACAGCCGACGTGCCGTGCAACACCGAGGGAGGGGGGAAGGGGGAGGGAACATGACATTATGGGGGAGGAGTTAAGGAGGTAAAGGACACGCCCACTTGTTCTGTTGTGAGAACCTGGTGCTGTACTGCGACACCTAGTGGCTAAATATCGTCTATAGCTCCCTTAACGGAATGAACACTGGCTAGCCGCCTTCACTTTTCCAGCAGTTGGGGAAAACAACATACGAGACATTTCTTGGTCTTGAGAAGCTGCAGCGTGAATCAACTGACACACTGTAGCCTACACTGTACATTTACTGCCACATTGACAGCTTGCTGCTAACCTTTCCCTCTGCTCCGCTCACATCCACCGTCCCTTTTCTGCCACTCGCTCTCTCGCTCAACCCAGCTCTGTTACGTTACGCACTGTCCTATTCCTTGAGTAGCTGTTACGTAACACTGTCCTATTCCTTAAATAGCTATGTTACGTTACGCACTGTACTATT
Organism: Merluccius polli; assembly: GCA_030340625.1. Taxonomy (NCBI): domain Eukaryota; kingdom Metazoa; phylum Chordata; class Actinopteri; order Gadiformes; family Merlucciidae; genus Merluccius; species Merluccius polli. The sequence continues at coordinate 21,011 of JAOPHQ010006418.1, forward strand.
TGTTAAAGAGCTCCGTTACGTTAAGCACTGTCCTATTCCTTAAGTAGCTATGTTACCTAACACACTGTCCTATTCCTTCAGTAGCTAGGTTACGTTACGCACCTACTATTTGTTAAAGAGCTATGTTACGTTACGCACTGTCCTATTCCTTAAAGAGCTATGCTACGTTATGCACTGTCCTATTCCTTAAGGAGCTACGTTACGTTACGCACTGTCCTATTCCTTAAGGAGCTATGTTACGTTACGCACACTGTCCTATTCCTTAAGGATCTAAGTTACGCACTTTCCTATTCCTTAAGGATCTATGTTACGTTACGCACTGTCCTATTCCTTAAGGATCTACGTTACGTTACACACTGTCCTATTTCTTAAGAAGTTATGTTACGCACTGTCCTATTCCTATGTTACGTTACGCACTGTCCTATTCCTTAAGGAGCTACGTTACGTTACGTACTGTCCTATTCCTTAAGGAGCTACGTTACGTTACGCACTGTCCTATTCCTTAAGGAGCTACGTTACGTTACACACTGTCCTATTCCTTAAGGAGCTAGGCTACATAGATGTCGTTTGAAGAATGAGGACGGGGAGGGTTGTAACAGCGGTGCTCATGATTCAGAGAGGTGTTACCCAATCAGCAGGAACGTGTTTGTAAACCCTGCAGTGTTCAACATTATCCTTCACCTGAAATGTTTGGCTTGTCATCCTGAAATGTGTGGCAAATGTTGGATCACTTTAATTAGGAACCACAGTTTCAACAAATGACATGCATGTCTTTCTGTCAAATGACGGTGGCGGTGTTGAGTAGAGAAGACCTGTTCTCAGAATCTGACGCATCCTCACCTCATTAAACCGTAAAATAAACACTTAAAAAGGCAATGAGATTGTATTATACCTGGTATGGTAGCATACGTCTAAGGAGAACAACCATGCTGACAAACTCAAGTTACGTTGCTGGACTCGGATCACAAAAGTACAACGGTAGGATTGTTTGAGACTTTGCTGTAGAACTAACATATGTACTATACGTATGTACTGCCAGTCAGCTATGGTTATTGTAAATACTAACATATGTACTATGTATGTACTGCCAGTCAGCTATGGTTATTGCAAATACTAACATATGTACTATGTATGTACTGCCAGTCAGCTATGGTTATTGTAAATACTAACATATGTACTATGTATGTACTGCCAGTCAGCTATGGTTATTGTAAATACTAACATATGTACTATGTATGTACTGCCAGTCAGCTATGGTTATTGTAAATACTAACATATGTACTATGTATGTACTGCCAGTCAGCTATGGTTATTGTAAATAGACCACATGGCTATATCTTAATGGCGAAGCATTAACTTATGCTTAACATATTAACTTAACTTATTAACTTATGCATTGAGCATTAACTTATAACTATATGAAATTAGCTATGGGACTGAAAAAACAGACTATAGGAAGGAAGATGGATAATCATAATCATAATAATAATAATAAGAGCATGGATAATCATAGGCAACAATACCACTGACTGCGGTGCGTACGGCAGCGTACACCACAGTGGCATCACTCTCTAACGCCCAGTTCCACGGGAGGGAACCGAGACGTCAGCATAGGTGACATCCTCTGCTGCGGCGGCCACACCCTTACAACATGAACACACACACACACACACACACACAGGTTAAGAAAGTGTAGAACTAATTTGTATACCATGCTAAGTGTAGATACTCTGAGTATATATTACAGTGTTAACATACGGTGAACGTTCTGGATGGGTAACAAGCTGGTCATCTGAAATGAAATATAACAATAAATAAAGAAGATTAATGTAAAACAGTATTATAAGGGTTGACTAAATCACAAATTATGTTTCGGATTCCTCAATCATTTGGCTATTGAATCATCCAGAAACTCAAGTTGGCATTTATTATTCTAACAACAAATGATCTCTGTTGTGCTATTGTAACATACAGTATATTCATGTTAGTTATGTAATAGTGTCCAAGAGCTATGAAATAAGCATGTTGCCATAACCTCCGGCCACAAGGAAGCTGTTTTGTGGAAACGCAGTGACGCAATCGGCAATCAGTGCTTCATCTGGTCACTTGAGGAAACCTACTTGTTTTCCTCTTCTTCTTCACTTCAATCAGTGCCAGCATAACCATCATGGCAAAACAGCCCCCCACTGCAACGGCGATGACCACGTAGCCGCTGGGGACACCGTCTGCCCAAAAAAATATACAATTCACAACCATCAGCTCACGCTGAACCCATCTTTACATTCGACTTAAACTGCTTGTTACTTTTGTTGGTCTTTAAAATTTTGAAATTAATTGTATTGGCTCATTTGAATAGTGGGTTCAATGGTTACAGCATGGTATTATAAAGTACATGGTATTATAAAGTACCAGGGTCAGGGGTTCGAATCCCACCGGAGCCAACCATGCAAAAATCGTGATCTGTGTGAGGAAAATATAAAGAAATTGTTAAAAAACAACATATATAATATCTGATATGACATGCTTGATTTGGTGTCTTTTTGCTCGTCGGTGTGAATCCATAGTATAGTTTTGTTTATATATTATTTTATATGTCAAGTGAGGTGGCACGTGAATTATGTGGGGGGGGGGGGGGGGCACTGCCCCCTGGTGCCCCCTCGTGGAGCCAACACATTTTTTTCTGAATGAAAACACAATTGAATTGCTAGCATGACGTGAAGTTAGCCTGGCTCCGCCCACCTACGTACTTCCGCTCAAATTTCATACTATGTTAGAACGATTTCTTTTCCCCAAAATCTGCGGTCCAATCAGCGAACAGGAGGCGCGACCTGAGAACAGTGACGTAGAGGTCGTGCGCGAATTTCAGTTATTGAGCGTAAGTACGGAGGCGGGCGGAGGCTAATGCTAATGCTCACTGCATCTGCCGTTTGTATACTGCGCGCAACGTGGTTTCTGGGGCATGAAATACGTCACGACCAAACGTTAGCGATTGGTTAAGGCGGATCCAGAGTGGCACTGGGCAGAGCCAATAGGTTTTAAACTTCAACAGCACCCGCCTTCAAGTGAGACATCGTTTGTCTCTACAGCACTGCTAGACCTTTAGTATGAATGAAATGAGTACCAAGGTCTAGTTAGGACTAGGCTAACGTGAAGTTGGTGTTGCATGGAAATGGAGTTGCATTTGATTTCCCATTATTACATTGATCGTTGTTTCCTGGAATGGGAAGGCTTTTTCCCCGACCTGTGTGGAGACAAAATAAACATTGAACCAATCATCCTTGTCAAGATTAAAACGCAAGCGCCAACGGTATTTACTGCACAAGTTGTGTGAGAGAGCGAGAGACTGGTCATCCCTTTCAGACCTGGAAGTAGGACGGGAACCTCCACCGTGCTCTGGACCCGGTCGTTGACTAGAGCCTGGCAGCTGAAGGTGATGTCGCGCTGAATGGTGACCGTCAGCAGGACATCACATGTGGAGCCTCTCTGTATGAGAGGCTTGGAGTCCTGTTGGATATCATCCTTCCACTTGAGAGTTACCCCTCGAAAGTCAGTGGTGGAACACCCGCCATACCCGTAGACCGTGAGGAGACGGCAGTGTAAGGTCACATTGACTCCAGGCACCAGGCCAGAGGTCGGCACGGAGGAAACTGAAAGAATACCCAAAACAACAAATGCTGCTTTTCTTGTGTGGTGCAGGTGGGGTAATATTTCTGAGATTGTTAGGGAGGAAGGAGGTTCAGAGGACAAGGACCATAGAAGGAAATGTCATTTTAAGCATCGGTATGCATGGATTACTTTAAAGCAGATGTGGACTTCAGTGGTTGGCGTCAAATGATTTAAAGGGTTGTATAAATTCAGTTCAAGGAAATGTATAAATAAAGAATAATTCGACTATATGAAGTTGTCAGGTAATGTGTTTCCTTAGTTGATGGTGAATAATTGTGTCTGGCTCTTGATTCTTCTTTTCCTGTGTTACTGTAAGTATTGGTGAAGTAACTGTAACTGACAGACCATCTGTTTCTGTGGTTGATTTATGTTTAGAGTAAGGGGCCGGCAAAATAACATTGTTATTCTCCCTGCTCCTTTTTGATCATCAAATGTGTAAAGTTGTGTTTGATTGGGAATCAGCTTTTTCTTCTATTTTTTTCTGGAGTTGTGCATTACTGTGAGCAGAACAAGTGAAATGAAATGAATAGTGTTGGAGACATAATAATGTGTTTGTTTTATTTATAAACATACAGTTCTGGCGTTGTACACAAGGTGGAGCATTGATTTAGAAAGTGCATAGTTAAGCTCCAGGGCCCTCATTTATCAAAGTTGCATACTTTGATAAATGAGGTCGCCAAAACGTGGGATTTATCAATTTGTTCTTGGCTTGAAAATGTGCGTACTTTAGGAGAAAATGTACGCACGGGTCTGACCATGCGTACGCACAGCAAGCGGTTGAGTGAATAGGAAAATCACCAGAAAGAAATGGCAAACATGACCAGTTAATGCTTTTCACCAACTTATACAAATACAGATTTCCCCCACGTGATTTTTAGTGATGCAATCGATGAAGTCCAACGCCTAATGTAGACCTATACAATAATTGTATCAAGTAAGATTCAATATAAGATAATTCAACTATGCTGCATAATACTAACTGAAGTAATGTAACAAAACTAAAATTAGGGAAACTGTAGGAGGTGCGTGTGTCAAATGATGATCTAGTGTTGTTAGAGGATGTGGTGGGGACTGGTCTAGTGTTGTTAGAGGATGTGGTGGGGACTGGTCTAGTGTTGTTAGAGGACGTGGTGGGGACTGGTCTAGTGTTGTTAGAGGATGTGGTGGGGACTGGTCTAGTGTTGTTAGAGGACATGGTGGGGACTGGTCTAGTGTTGTAAGAGGACGTGGTGGGGACTGGTCTAGTGTTGTTAGGGACGTGGTGGGGACTGGTCTAGTGTTGGTAGAGGACGTGGTGGGGACTGGTCTAGTGTTGTTAGGGATGTGGTGGGGGCTGGTCTAGTGTTGTTAGAGGACGTGGTGGGGACTGGTCTAGTGTTGTTAGAGGACATGGTGGGGACTGGTCTAGTGTTGTAAGAGGACGTGGTGGGGACTGGTCTAGTGTTGTTACAGGACGTGGTGGGGACTGGTCTAGTGTTGTTAGAGGACGTGGTGGGGACTGGTCTAGTGTTAGAGGACGTGGTGGGGACTGGTCTAGTGTTGTAAGAGGATGTGGTGGGGACTGGTGTTGTTAGAGGATGTGGTGGGGACTGGTCTAGTGTTGTTAGAGGATGTGGTGGGGACTGGTCTAGTGTTGTAAGAGGATGTGGTGGGGACTGGTCTAGTGTTGTTAGGGATGTGGTGGGGGCTGGTCTAGTGTTGTTAGAGGACGTGGTGGGGACTGGTCTAGTGTTGTTAGAGGATGTGGTGGGGGCTGGTCTAGTGTTGTTAGAGGACGTGGTGGGGGCTGGTCTAGTGTTGTTAGAGGACGTGGTGGGGACTGGTCTAGTGTTGTTAGAGGACGTGGTGGGGACTGGTCTAGTGTTGTTAGAGGACGTGGTGGGGACTGGTCTAGTGTTGTTAGAGGACGTGGTGGGGACTGGTCTAGTGTTGTTAGAGGACGTGGTGGGGACTGGTCTAGTGTTGTTAGAGGACGTGGTGGGGACTGGTCTAGTGTTGTTAGGGATGTGGTGGGGACTGGTCTAGTGTTGTTAGAGGATGTGGTGGGGGCTGGTCTAGTGTTGTTAGAGGACGTGGTGGGGACTGGTCTAGTGTTGTTAGAGGACGTGGTGGGGACTGGTCTAGTGTTGTTAGGGATGTGGTGGGGACTGGTCTAGTGTTGTTAGAGGACGTGGTGGGGACTGGTCTGTAAGAGGACGTGGTGGGGACTGGTCTAGTGTTAGAGGACGTGGTGGGGACTGGTCTAGTGTTGTTAGAGGACGTGGTGGGGACTGGTCTAGTGTTGTTAGAGGATGTGGTGGGGACTGGTCTAGTGTTGTTAGAGGATGTGGTGGGGACTGGTCTAGTGTTGTTAGAGGACGTGGTGGGGACTGGTCTAGTGTTGTTAGAGGACGTGGTGGGGACTGGTCTAGTGTTGTTAGGGATGTGGTGGGGACTGGTCTAGTGTGGTGGGGGCTGCGGGTCCCATAAGAAGTGAGCGTGTTTCCAGACAACAAACCAATTTATTGGCGGTGTCCAATCCTCTCCACCCTCAGGTCTTTGGCTGCTCGTCTCAGGGAGGGTTAGGAGGTACAGCAGGAGTTTCCCAGCCCTCGCTAAGCTGTTTAATGCCTGGCTGCAGTCCTTGCCGGTATCATCACTTTACCCACACAGTACATTCAATTTGTTTCCATGCACTGCTGCACAACAGTCTGTTGTGTCTCTTATATCGGTCTGAACCTAAAGAGGGACTTCCAATCCAACATTTCAAAACATTGTAGGAGTGACGGACTGAAATCACAATGCGACAATTAATTCATTTACGTAAACAGAAATGCACTCGCAAATGACGCTGGTGATGCGCATCTCTAGAGGAGTCGGTCAGCCTCAGCACCACCAGTTCGGCATTCACACTCTTCTATAGCGCTTGATTTTAGATCAACATACTTACCTCTGATAGGCTACTGTGTGGGGGAGAGGGACCTCTGATAGGCTACTGTGTGGGGGAGAGGGACCGCTGATAGGCTACTGTGTGGGGGGGGGGAGGGACCTCTGATAGGCTACTGTGTGGGGAGAGGGACCTCTGATAGGCTACTGTGTGGGGAGAGGGACCTCTGATAGGCTACTGTGTGGTGTAGAGGGACCTCTGATAGGCTACTCTGTGGGGGAGAGGGACCTCTGATAGGCTACTGTGTGGGGAGAGGGACGCTCGCTCCCATGCCACGTTATTTAGTTTAGAAGAGAGCACGATAGAAAGTGGACCAAAAAGTGTCCTCTACTTTGACTAATTTACTTCTGTCACAAGAACTCATATTTCACTATGTGAACCATTTATTTTATTTATTCATTCTTTGGATTTTCCCGTTCACTCTTCCAATCCATTCAACTATTTAATCGGCTATTTCCATTTTGTCATTCAGTCAGTCATTTCCCGGGGCGTTAAAGCGGATGTTTTGTGACCATATATGGTTATGTATGGGCGTAAATGTATGGTAATGAGCTACGCACGAGCATACGGATGTAGACCGGTATTTATCAAGAGAAATTGCGCACCGGTGTGCGTACGACAAGCCTAAAACTACGGAGCCCCTCTGGTGACAGGTGGGGGAAAAAGTATTCCGTGGCCACGACTTGTTTAAAGCGTGGGAACGAGATGATTATTAGGTGGCCACAAATGAATAACGCGTGGTGGCCACGAGATGATTCAAGCTCCAGGTTGATGGGATGGTGTCCAGTTTTGGAGCGGTCGTCAATTGTGCAATAAATACAGGTAAGGTACAGGTATACTTTTATATTCAATCAGGTCAGTGGCTCATGTGCGTAAAGTTATCCTTCACCTTAGCAGCAAGGGCTCAATTCGTGGCAGCGGTGGATCTCGTTCCCACGCATTAAACAAGTCGTGGCCACGGAATAGGATCTCGTTCCCACACGTTATTAATTCGTGGCCACGGAATATTTTTTTTCCACCCATGTCACCAGAGGGGCTCCGTATAAAACCACAGGATTAATCCCAACTTTTTCATGCCTACACACTTTCTATATTTCGTGCCTGCCTACGATTGGATTTAGAGCTTTTTCTACGATTGATAAATGATAAAAGAACCCAGGGGATGGGACGGGGAACAAACAAACAGTTTTTGACCGTGTTGGCGTGCTTTGTACTGAAGTTGCTGGAAGGACACACATTGCAATTGAATATGGACAATGCTATCTACTGTGCTATGGTGAGCGTATGACGTGTAAATAAATGGATCGCAACATCCAAAGATATACAGGCACTGGACATTGGTTTATTTGTAGCCCATAACACGCGTCCGAAACAAGTTCACCCGTTCGCCCCCTCAGTGGCTTATTTAGTTTGGTTAAAAGTCACTACAGATAGTTTTCATTCAGAGACCACACCTGCAGCAGAGTCCCTCCCTGTGTTCAAGAAACATCCGAAGACCCCCACCACCGCTTCAGAGGACTCCTCACTAACTGACCACCACTTAACCTCAATGGTTTGATTTTAGCACTTGTGTCGAGTTTGCTTGCACACTGCCCCAACAAACACCAACAAAACACCAACATAGTGTGCCGTACCTGTTGGTGGTTGTCGGCCGACGTTTTTTGTTGGCGAACATGTTGAATCGGTGTCGGCCAACTTCGGCCCACAGTTAACAGTTGGGTGTTGGTGTTTGTTGGGGCAGTGTGCAAGCACCTTTATATAATCCTAAAACTTATATAAAATAAAATCTTCTAAGCTCGTCGTCTGACGTCTTCCTGGTACCCTGCACAGGCAATGCAATGTAAAAACAGTCTTCATGACCATGGGCATTACTTACCAGTGATGATAGACAAAGAGTGAAAGTCATACGAATTTCCACTGCACCAATAGCGTCCGACATCAGCTTGGGTGATGTTGTCAATGTGTAAATCACAATAGGAATCCATGTAAAATCTGCCAGCCATTACAACCACATTAGCAACACTATCACTTGGTGTGTCGTGACCCCATGTTACGTCTGAGCAGGATCCAACCGAAGAACGGCATGACAGGATAACGTTGTGACCAACTCCGCTCATCGTGAGGAGGTATTCAGTTAAAGCTGTAAAGATATGGGGACACAGTCAGATATTACAAACCCACAATGTACTGTACATCATATCTCCAGTTGGAGATACAATATAATGTAGAAGACAGCCTTTTCCTTACCTGTGTGAGTAAAGACAACCAGTAGAAGCCCGATGGAGCGAGGAGGAATCCCAAACATATTGTGACTTGTTGGCTTCGTTACTGAAACCCTGTTTCCACTGAGTTGTGTGATCGTCTTAGTCAATACAGAGACGGCTTCCTGTATTGGCCCACATCCTCTGTCCCCAGACTTGACATAACCTCCCCAGTTGTTGGGTCCTGCATTGCTTCCCTAATATATGCTCATAGGCGTAGTGGTGCATATCTGTGAATAGAGTACCACCATCAGCCCAGCACGGCAGGGACTTGCATCTCCATTACAACTAGGGATGGTAACTATTCACCGGTTAAAATATTGTTTTTATAAAATAATCCTCACTTTCTGTTGTCGTTTTTACTGAAGTTGCAGATGTAAAAATAAAGGGCTGTCCCCAAATATTAAACAAATGGAAGTATCCTCCATTAGTTTTGTATCATAACATTACTCTAAAACTTTCAGCTGTAGAGGAGTACACGTCATACTTTATTGACTTTGTTACTTTGCCTTTCAGAGAACTGTTATCTTTAATCAGCGAGGTTGTCAGTGATGACGTACGTGTGGCTATATATGGCTAAAATATAACACCTTGAGTGTTGTTATATTTTAGCCATATATAGCCACGCTTTTAGCAGCAGTAGCAGCTTCTGCTTTTGTCCTCTCCACTGAGATGATGTTTCTCGAGTGGTAATCCCCACTCACTAGTACATTGTACCACTCTGAGAAACACAAGACCGAC
>JAOPHQ010006419.1:0-32444 GCA_030340625.1 Merluccius polli
AACCCAATCGAATCCCTCCTGCATTTTGTCCCACCCTAATACATGCTCTGGTCTAGATGGCGTTTCATGTTGTCCAACCACAGCATCAACACTGAAACTAAACAACTATTGCAAAGTAGCACTGAACTATTTGACATTATGAGAGAGCGAGTTACCATTTGTAGCATTAGATATTAAGCAAATATGAAGTAATAATTTAAAACGGATCTGAGAAGCAGGCTCTTACTTTGGTCTCTGTCACCGTGCAGTCGAAGGGGCAGGAGAACACGGCGATCTTGGCGTCTTTGACGGATGTGATGTCTCCTTCCAACTCCTTCTTGAAGACCATGCCGTGCAGCATGGAGGAGGCCGTCATCCCACAACCCTACAGGGAGCACAGGGAGCGGTTGAGTCCATCAGCAGTACATCCACTCGAATAGACACACAACACAACACAAACAGACGTCACATCGTCTGTATGTGAGGGGACTTACCAAGATCTTGCATACTCTGACGCTATCAACATTGAAATTGCCGGATTCTGGGAAAATGGAAACTGAAAGGGAAAAAAAAAAGACAACATTCAATATGGCAGTGGAAATAATATCATTGTGCATGTGGCATTGTTGTGCATACTTTGCCACCACGGTTCCTATACATGATGGATCCGGTTGCTATAGGGCTTGTACATCAGAATGCATTGTGGGATTTTTTGTAGGAAATACTCAATACCACATTGAGGGGACCTCAAGAGTTGTAGTACTGTAAAATCCTAAACCAATGTGAATATACCGTAACCTAGGCTAATGAAAACATTGTTTTGCCACGTCTCGCATGAAAAACCCTGTAGCAGTTTCAAACAACAATGTCTCCCCATAATGACAAATCATTTCACGATGAATGACTAAATAATGACCAAAAAAACACGACTACCAACACAATAACTAACATTACAATGCTCCTATGCTTGGACCGGGTTCCTATACACGACGGACCGGGTTCCTATACATGATGGACCGGGATCCTATACATGACGGACCGGATTCCTATACATCAGGGGTCGGGAACCTATGGCTCGCGAGCCACATGTGGCTCTTTTGCCGACGGCCGGGGCTCTCGGACGAAATTAGTTGAGGGGGGAAAAAAATGTAATCAAGGAATCAGACTAGGTCTACCCTAATATAATGCTAAAATAACAGTCAATACTAGGGTAGAGCTGTGTCGATTGAAACACGTCATTACATTCGGAGAAAACCGTTAAATTTTTTTTAATCAACCCGACTCTCCCAACACGCACACACACGCGCACGCACGCTGGCCCTATATGACAAGGCTTCGTGGCAAATAGGCAGTTACAGTCTATCTGAGTAATGCGCGGGATGCGCGTAACACACCCCGGTCCGAAGACCGACCGGGGGGGGGGGGGGGCGCGTAACACACCCCGGTCCGAAGACCGACCGGGGGGGGGGGGGGGGGGGGGGGGGGGCGCGTAACACACCCCGGTCCGAAGACCGACCGGGGGGGGGGGGGGGGGGGGGGGGCGCGTAACACACCCCGGTCCGAAGACCGACCGGGGGGGGGGGGGCGCGTAACACACCCCGGTCCGAAGAGCCGACCAGGGGGGGGGCGCGTAACACACCCCGGTCCGAAGACCGACCGGGGGGGGGGGCGCGTAAACACACCCCGGTCCGAAGACCGACCGGGGGGGGCGCGTAACACACCCCGGTCCGAAGACCGACCGGGGGGGGGGGCGCGTAACACACCCCGGTCCGAAGACCGACCGGGGGGGGGGCGCGTAACACACCCCGGTCCGAAGACCGACCGGGGGGGGGCGCGTAACACACCCCGGTCCGAAGACCGACCGGGGGGGGGGGGCAATCGTAACACACCGCCTCCGGTTGGGCCAAATTACTTTATTTTTAATTTTTATGACAGTCCTGGGCCGGCCCAAAGATGTGCGTCGGCCCCGATGGCCAGTCCACCCCTGGCGCTAATCAAAATGTTAAAAAGGAAAAAGCCCGAAAAGAAAGTCCGCAACTTTCAGCCCGATTGGACAGATTGCGTTCGTGGAAAGAGCTGGAAGTGCGATCTGTCTGTTATGTAATGAGAAAATTGCGTCCATGAAACGATCAGTGGCGTAACTATCGACGGTGCAACCGGGGCCCAGGGGGAGAGCCCCCCCCCCCCCCGGCAACAATCGCGCCGGGGCCTATCATCATGTTGTTACGCCAGTGGAAACGATGTGTTAACCGCCACTTCGACACTCCATGCACAATTTGCAGCAACATATCCTATGTAAGTTAAATATCCAAACTTTTGCTTGTAACCGTCTTTATGTGGCTCTTCTGAGATTTTTTTTGTTTTTTTTTGTAAAAGTGGCTCTCAAGGCAAAAAAGGTTCCCGACCCCTGCTATACATGAAGGACCGGGTTCCTATACATGACGGACCGGGATCCTATACACGCCGACGGACCGGATTCCTATACATGACGGACCGGATTCCTATACACGACGGACCGGGATCCTATACACGCCGACGGACCGGATTCCTATACATGACGGACCGGATTCCTATACACGACGGACCGGGATCCTATACACGACGGACCGGGATCCTATACACGACGGACCGGGTTCCTATACACGACGGACCGGGTTCCTATACACGACGGACCGGGATCCTATACACGACGGACCGGGATCCTATACACGACGGACCGGGTTCCTATACACGACGGACCGGGGTTCCTATACACGACGGACCGGGTTCCTATACACGACGGACCGGGTTCTTATACACGACGGACCGGGATCCTATACACGACGGACCGGGATCCTATACACGACGGACCGGGTTCCTATACACGACGGACCGGGGTTCCTATACACGACGGACCGGGTTCCTATACACGATGGACCGGGTTCTTATACACGACGGACCGGGTTCCTATACACGACGGACCGGGTTCCTATACACGACGGACCGGGTTCCTATACACGACGACGGACCGGGTTCCTATACACGACGGACCGGGATCCTATACACGACGGACCGGGATCCTATACACGACGGACCGGGTTCCTATACACGACGGACCGGGGTTCCTATACACGACGGACCGGGTTCCTATACACGACGGACCGGGACTCCTGACTCACCACAGGCTTGAGCGATAAGGTTGGCCAGGAAGTCTTCGTTGCCGTACTGTTTGCTCATGACCGCTGGGCGGATGAGAGCCGTTGCCTCCTTGATGTCGTGGAGGTCCTTGGCGGAGGTGCACACGCAGTCCGGAAGGATCTCCAGAGCTTTGTTGCACGCCATCTCATAGCCTTCAATCACCTGACGCAAAATACAAACGAAGGCACGTTTCATTCACCACTGTTTTGAAGGGACAGAAGCGCTAAATGCTCCGGCTGAGTTAGTTTGGCGTTTCATCTTGAGGCAACACATTGTGGTCGACATCTGCTGCTTGATGCTTCAGAAATTCAAATGTTTGGTTTGTGATCGTTATTAAAATTAATACTTTAAGTTTTTCCTGGCTGCTTGTCAGATAAAACAAGCAGACAAACAAATTTAAGACATCACTTTGGACCCTGGTAACTTGATGTGATGTGTCTTGATGTGATGGCATTCGGTATTATTTATATATTTTTTAAACTAAATGATGAATCGAAAAAAATGGTGGTTAGATTAATAGACTATGAAAATAATGGTTAATTAAGGTCTGAGTTTACCTCGGACACAGAGAGCCCCATCCTCAGCAGCTCCTCTGCCAGCTCCAGCAGAGCTCCGGCAAACACCAGCACAAAGTTGGTCCCGTCTCCCACCTCCTGTTCCTGCATGTGGGACGCCATCACCACCATCTTGGCTGCTGGATGTTGCACCTGATGACGACAACCGCAGTTCCACATTCAGATTCAACCGCCGCACCAGATACCGTGATATATTCAGCCATTTGAATTGGTCAACTTTTTACCTCAAGTTCTCGCAGAATGGTTGCTGCATCATTGGTGACAAACAGCTTCTCCAGGTGATTAATGACCATTTTATTCATGCCTGCAAAGAGGGGATAACCACACATTGTTCATAAAATAACTTTTATCCAATGCGACTTACAGTAAAATTCTGATAAGCCTACTTCACACCAAGTACTGTAGACATTGGGATTTGAACCCAGAACCTTTCCGCTGGGAGTCATACACCACCACTAGACCATCCCACCTCCAATACAGACAACTTTTCTTCAACATGAACATCTAAATCACTGTCGTTTTAATCACGTTTTAACAGTATGCTCACCATTTGGTCCATATGCGGTGCGTGTGGTCTGAGCCAACTCCTTGCAGGCTTTGATATTACGGTACACCGCTTCCTCCAGGCCGGTGTAGTGCTGCACATCACAACACGTACGTACGTTAGCCTCGCATAACCATAACCATAACAATTTAAAACATGGGTTTACTTCCAATAAAACCAGCTTCATGTCATCATATGTCTTCACGTCCTGTAACACAGAGGTGAGGGCCAACGGCAACGCCTCGCACCGCTTGTTACGGAGTCATGGTGGGGAAACATTCACATTCACGTCCACGCAAACATGAATATAAACTGATTAAAACACATCTTGGCCATGCAGCCATCTTTGGGAATGAAACGCATCGGCGTCGCCGCCCCAAAGGAAGGCGGAGGAGCAGTAGCTGCTAACGCTAGCCAGCCAGCTCCTTAACGTTAAACCCCGCGGACCGCACCCCGCCATTGTAGTCAACGTTTATTTCATTTCATTTATTAACGGTTGCGGGCGTAAACACCGGGTCTCTCTCTCACACACACACATGCACGTGCTGCAAACGGCACCGGAAGCGGCGGGCGGCCCGTCTTCTTCTAGAAGGCTCGCGCATGACCACGCAGCGCGAGCCGCTTCCTTACAAGGCAGCTAACGGCGTTAGCTCTCTTTCTTCAATATTTTCAGCGGTCCGTTTTTTAACGGACTCCGGACTCCATTTCCCGCCCCCCACACCCCTCACCTTAGCGCCGTCCTTTAACATTTGGGCAAAGCCCGGAGCTTTGGGTACGTGGAGGGCCATGTCGGTGTGTTTAGCAGCCCCGGTGTCGCGCGGCGTGGTTTTCGGGGCTCGGTACAAAGCCGGAGAGAGCGAGGCGGCGGCGGAGTGACGTCACGGAGGCGGAGCCGCGAGGGACGGGGCGCGGCGAGGGACAAACCTAGCGCTTTCCGCTAGTTTTAGGGCTCAACGTACGCGATATTTTTTTCCCCAGGATGGTAGGGGAAGGTACCGCCTTTCCCCCCCTCTGATTGGCTAGAAGGGCTCTCGCCCGATTGGTTATTTGATTTGGGGTTAGGGTTGGGAGTTAGGGTTACTATTAACCCTAAACCTAGTACTGTTGGATCGACTTCGTTTACTTATGTTGTTAAGACGATCAAAACAGACTATCCGACAGCCTGCCATGAACGTGAGATGACGTTTCACGGCCAAATCAAATAACCAATCGGGCGAGAGGCCTTCTAGCCAATCAGAGGCGAAAAAGGCGGTACCTTCCCCTACCATCCTGGGAAAAAAATATCGCTCACCGTACATGATGGGTGTGTTGTGCTCATGCTAATGTGGACCTTCTGGGACCTTCTGGGAAGGCGGGGCTTGACCGGCTGGACGTTTGTGATCAAACATATCACATATAAAACAATAATATAATGCAAATCTAAACGATCAAATCTAGTAAATAGACATGATTCATCCTCCTCAGCAGCTTTATTATAGATATATAGTCAGTGTATCTCAATAGCTGCTGGTCGTGGGACAGCTGCCCCACCTATCACATTAGTGCTGTCAGTTTAGGTACCAGACATAGAACACACACACACACACACACACACACACACACACGTGTGGCCGGTGTGTCCTGTTCAAAGGCCTCTGCTTTTTAAAAATTATTATATATTAAAATTATATATTTTTAATGATATATTCTCTTTTTTTATGTTTTTCCCTTTAGCATGCAACTGCAAACCAAATGCATTTGACCTAGATTTAATGACCACTCCACAGGGAGGAAATATGCCCAGCTGAACGATTATTCATTCAAATGTGTAAACTATTTTAGTTGAAAACTAAAGCCACACTGGGGTTTGGTCTCACCATTGCCCAAGTCGAGTGATGTAAGAGCGAAGTTGTTTGCACTGCTTTTTTTAATTGGAAATAATACATCATAGTCAACACTTTGTATAGTGTACATTTAGTTTACCTGATTCAGACAAATTGCACAAGCCCTTTGTCACTCGTACTGCCGTCTGTTCTGTGTCCTCACCTAACCCATATATGAAAGTTGGACGATGTTAAGACACAGCTCTCTTCTCTGCTTCAGCACGTTTCAAGAGACACATTTACCTGTGTGATGGTTGACCCTTGACCTTTCAGTTACTGTGTGTGAGTGCAGTGTCTCATCGCTCTAGAAGTGCATGATTGCCGGTGTTTAATACCTGGCTCCCAACAGTCACTGGTTCATGCAAACACTTACGTTCAAGCTAACATACTAGCGTGTTTGCGCATTGCTAGGGTTGAGGAGATTTAAAGCCGTCGACCAGCAGCGATGATACACGCGCGCACACACACACACACACACACACACACACACACACACACACACACACACACACACACACACACACACACAGTGCAAGTATAACAAGCACACCAACAGCAAACTAAGTCTCCTTTTCTTCCTTCCTCAGGCAAAATGTTTGCTCTTCGAGGGATTCGAGATTTAGTCCCCAACTGGCTGAAGGTCACCTGACGCTTTCCCATGTTTGTGTCCTGGTGTTAAAGGTCAACAGGCTGCAACATAAACCTCACAGGAAACACAAATCCATGGCAGCGTTGTACAAAAGAGTATTATTTTTTTTAAACTAGGATTGCAGAGGACATTTGTCTGTCAGTGGCTTTGTTTTCAGAAAAGTATTTTCGTATTTACACCAATAAAAGCACACGCATCGATGTGTGACCTCGATAAACATTTCCAACACCACCGCTGGAAGACGTGTCATCATTTAGAAAAGTGTGGAGGGAAATGTGATGTCATGGTGGTGATTTCAGAGCTAACATTAGGCCTACTTAGTGGTTACCTCGACCATACACACTATATCAATCACACACCATTGATTTAATTGATTGATTTTTATTAGGAATTTAAAGTACAAAACAAATCAAGATACAATAACCTCAGAGGATAGCACTTGAAAGCATTACTTAAAACATTTATTTCCATTACTTAAAACATTTATTATGTCCTGGATGGACACACTTTCAGAGACACGTACAACACATCACATTAACAAGGGGGCTTGATCACCTCAGGGTGCAACATACACAACTTTTTTCACACAAAAACAAAAAATATGTCTATTGAAAAATAACTTTATCATTCACACACACACACACACACACACACACACACACACACACACACACACACACACACACACACACACACACACACACAGTATAACGCTAAATAACAGAGTAATTTGCGTAAGTTACGTTATTTACGTAATTTACGTAAGTTACGTAAATAACTTACGTAATTTGCGTAAGTACGTTATTTACGTAAATTACGTAGCCTAAGTTACGCAATTTACGTACATAACTTACGTAATCTGCGTAAGTTACGTAATTTACGTAAATTGCGTAACTTACGTAAATTACGTAAATAACTTAGGCCTACGTAATTTGCGTAAGTTACGTTATTTACGTAATTTACGTAACTTACGCAGATAACGTAACTTACGCAAATTACGTAGGCTAAGTTATTTACGTAATTTACGTAAGTTACGCAATTTACGTAAATTACGCAATTTACGTAAATTACGTAAGTTAAAATAACTTACGTTATTTACGTAACTTACGCAAATTACGTAAGTTATTTACGTAATTTACGTTATTTACGTAAATTACGTAAATAACGTCACTTACGCAAATTACGTAAGTTATTTACGTAATTTACGTAAGTAGAAATCACATAAAGTAGAGCAAACATATAAAAAGGCGTACAGACACAGCCGCTAGACACAAAGGTGTTTTCTATTTCCAATCAGAGGTCCCCAGCGTCGCTATAGCCCCGCCCACACAGCGCGGTACCTGAACCAGTCCGGCAGCAGCACCTCCACCCTCCAGAATCGGACCGTGCGCCTCGGGGGACGCGGGGACAAGCTTGTTCCTGAGCGGAGGAGATGAAACCCATGAGGACCTGGATTCCGGAGCAGTACCGGCAGGAGGTGGTCCAGCTCTTCAGACTGGCAGCTCCGATGGTAAGGCTGTTCACTCCCCTCGACATTTAACCAATAGAAAGCTTGGATTTTGACAGTCAACATATTATTAGAAAACATGATTTGATGTTTAAAAATAAATAAATAAATAATAATAATAATAATGATAACAATCATAACAACAACAATAACCATTATTATTAGTAGGCATATGCTGTTATTATTATTATTATTATTATTATTATTATTACTATTATTATTATGTTATTGTTTATTATTATTAGTAGGCCTATGCTATTATTATTATTATGTTATTGTTTATTATTATTAGTAGGCCTAGTAGTATAAACTGGTAAGGTATAATATTTAAAAGGCCTTATATAGCCCTATAATAGGTTACCTGTATGACTAAATCACATGGACCATTAAACATAAATGTTTTATGAACCATGACAACTAAATGAAACCATATATTTCTTCTCTCTATGGTCTTTGGAGGAAATATAATCACGTTCTGAACAAAAGTGATGTCTGTGGTAGAAAACAGTTACACAGTGCAGGATTAGTGTAGCCATCATTAAAATGTTTCAATAGTCAAGATGTATGGCTGTAAAACTGAATTGTTGTTTGTATGAGTCGATCCTGTTACTAATGTCTGAATTATGGGCAGTGTGATTGTCTTCCTGGTGGGGACATGTCCCTATAGCCTCTCTACTAAACTATAAACCAGCCTCCCTTCTTGTTAGTTGCTCTCACAGCTGATGACCTTTCTGATCGGCTTCGTCAGTGTTATCTTCTGTGGCCACCTGGGGAATGATGAGCTGAATGCTGTAGGGTTGGCGATAGCGGTAAGACAATAGTGGCTATAATAACCTAAATAAGAACAGAACGATGGATGTTTTTCTCTCTTTTAATTTCATGGCTGATGTGTTGTTGAACCTCTACACAGGTGATAAACGTCACCGGTATCTCCATTGGCTATGGACTGTCTTCAGCCTGTGATACGCTCATGTCTCAGGTAGACATCAGGATTTAAATGGAATTATCCAAACTAAATGGCCAACAGTAATAATAATAATATCACCATTATCAATTTGACATTTTGATGATTCATTATTTAACAAACACAGAC
Organism: Merluccius polli; assembly: GCA_030340625.1. NCBI lineage: Eukaryota > Metazoa > Chordata > Actinopteri > Gadiformes > Merlucciidae > Merluccius > Merluccius polli. Next base: position 9,387 of record JAOPHQ010006419.1, read on the forward strand.
CGTTGGGAGCGGAAACCTAAAGCAAGTGGGAGTCCTTCTCCAAAGAGGAATCCTCATCCTGCTATTGGCCTGTTTCCCCTGCTGGGCGGTCCTTATCAACACACAGTCCATCCTATTGGCTGTCAGACAGCGGGCTGAGGTTGCCAGGTCAATAACACGGTCATGGTCCTCCTTATCCTCCTGACTGAAACTCTGATTATCCATATATTTCAAATAAACAAATTGTGAGCAAAAAGTGACCTAGTAAACGCCACATAACATAACTGTAGTCTGCATCAACATACTTTACATATATTAATGACTAGTTAATTAATTAAGACTGATTCATTTTTCATAGACTATCCCAGCTGTATGTGGAAATTGTCATGCCTTCACTGCCAGTAAGTTATTTTTGTTTTGTTTACACACCCCACTATGGTTAGGAGCTAGCTAACACTCATACGAGATTCATGAATTCAGTGTTTAAACGCTGTGATTTGAGCTGTGATTTGAGCTGTGATTCATGTTTCACAGGCTTCTTTTATGTACCAACTACAGACACGATACCTGCAGACTCAGGTAACTGATTGTCAGACTGAGAAAAGTTGATTCAACAGACTCAAACCCAAACACAAACACACGATACAGAATAGCTGTGGGTGTTATGATGCCCTTGTGTCTGATTGGGTTTGATTCCTACGGCTGTGTCACTTCCTGTGTCGCTGTTTGTGTTGACCCCACAGGGCATCATGTGGCCCCATGTGATAACCGGGGTAATTGGGAATGTTGTTAATTTATTCACCAATTACATTTTCCTCAATCTGCTGGATATGGGTGTCGCGTAAGTAAAGAATCGTTATTTGATACACCCCATAATACCATAACCCCTCAGGATATACTTATTCTTATAATTCTAGTCTCTAAAATGTACAGATATCTAGTGATTATTTTGCAGCATTTAGAGATGATCTAAAGCTAATAAAGCTAATTACCTCATGAATTTTCTTTTTAAGTCACATTAAAATGAATATCTCTATAATCGTTAATGTACCATTTTTTTCAGTTTTTGGTTTATTTCTTCCTCTGTTCTGACCCTTGACCCCTGAAGAGGCTCGGCGGCAGCCAACGCGATATCGCAGTACTCCCTGGCGACAGTCCTGTGCATCTACATCTGCTGCAGGGGGCTTCACCGGACCACATGGGCAGGTCAGCTCCCTCTCTCTCTGACTCCTCCTCACTACAGCAGGAGTCTCCCCACTCCTCCCTGGTGCCTGACTCCTCCTCACTACAGCAGGAGTCTCCCCACTCCTCCCTGGTGCCTGACTCCTCCTCGCTACAGCAGGAGTCTCCCCACTCCTCCCTGGTGCCTGACTCCTCCTCACTACAGCAGGAGTCTCCCCACTCCTCCCTGGTGCCTGACTCCTCCTCACTACAGCAGGAGTCTCCCCACTCCTCCTCGCTACAGCAGGAGTCTCCCCACTCCTCCCTGGTACCTGACTCCTCCTCACTACAGCAGGAGTCTCCCCACTCCTCCCTGGTGCCTGACTCCTCCTCGCTACAGCAGGAGTCTCCCCAATCCTCCCTGGTACCTGACTCCTCCTCACTACAGCAGGAGTCTCCCGACTCCTCCCTGGTACCTGACTCCTCCTCGCTACAGCAGGAGTCTCCCCACTCCTCCCTGGTACCTGACTCCTCGCTACAGCAGGAGTCTCCCCACTCCTCCCTGGTACCTGCTCTCACCCCGGGGCCTGGGCAGTTCCTGAGTAGGAGAAGGCGTTTGTTAGGGCTGCACAATATTGGAGAAAATAAATGTTGTCATATTCCTCCTGACCTTTGACCCACAGGTTGGTCCCGGGACTGCATGCAGGAATGGGGGCCCTTCACCCGGCTGGCCATGTCCAGCATGTTGATGCACTGCTTTGCCTGGTGGGTCTATGAGGCGGGAGGCTTCCTGGCGGGTCTCATCGGCGAAGTGGAGCTGGGGGCTCAGGCCATTCTCTACCAACTCGCCGCCTTTGTTTACATGGTAACGTCAACACGCATCCTTCTCATATCAGGGCTTTTATGTTCCTTGGTCAGACTATACGATTTTTTTGTCGCTCACGATTGTCGTTTACGATCTACCATGTCACACTATACGATTTTAGAACCATGAAAACCTCTCCGCGTCTCGGTCGGGGGAGTGGCCACATACACCGACAGCATCGGTCGCGTCGCATGTTGTCATAGCAGCAGCTGTCAACAAAAGGCTGGGCGAACACAATAATACAATGATGGATACAGACGCGCTTGGTGTCGTACTTGCTGTCTTCTGTGCGGAGAAGAAAAAGAAAAAGAAGAAACGAGTGTGGACTCGCTCATGGGTATCACGAAGAGGAGAATACGGGATGTCTGTCCAATTGAACTTTAATGCACGAGCGCCAGCTGTGGAATTCCCGGGAGTTTTTCATACAGTAGGCTATGATGTCAACAATGGAAACGTCATACGACTCCCATCAAATTTCTGACAAGCCAGACTTTTTGTCGGGCTGTTTTAGAACGTCGTGAACGACAAATCGCAAGTCGTGAAGCATGTCACATTATACGATTCACTCCGCGTTCGATGTCGTGCCCGACCATTTGAAATCGGATACGACGCTGTAAACTTGTCGGTCACGACAAATTCGGGGCAAAATCGGGCTGAAATCGTATAGTCTGACCAGGCCAGCCACACATTTTTGGGTAGTGACCGAAACATTGAGATTATAACCAAGAGGAATTCCCTCTTACCGACTGGGAGGCGACCCTGGAGCACACACACAGGATGCCCTTAAGTCTCCAGGCAGCTCATGCTTTCTTACAGATCCCAATGGGAATGTCTGTGGCGGCCAGCGTGCGCGTGGGAAACGCCCTCGGCGCCGGAGACACGGAGCAGGCCAAGCTGTCTGCCAAGACCTCATTCGTTTGCACAGGTATGAACGAGTGAAACCTGCACATATACACGTCCCTCTTATGTGACGTTTGTGTCATCTTTGCATCATTTTGGCAATTGTTGTTATTGATTGCCATATATTGTCCATTTAAACTGTTATCTTTCCTGATAGTTATAGTGGCTTCTTTTGTTGGAGTTTTTCTGGGAGTCTCGAAGGACGTGATTGGATATATTTTTACTACAGACCTGTTAGTAAAAAAAAAGATTGCACAGCACTGGCTAAATAATCATTGTGTTTATACACTACAGGCACTGTCTCAATCCATCTTCTTAACACTAACCTAACCTGCAATCGTTCATATATTAACTCAAACATAGAGGCTTCACATGGACTGTGATAAAACAATGGCTCCTTGATTTAGTTAAGCTTCATTGTACTGAAAGTTAAGCAATAGGGCTGTCAAGCAATTGCATTCAATTTGCACAGAATTTTTTATGGCAAATTTCACATGCAATCAAATTTACACAAATCATTAGTTGGTGTTTTTTGTAGATCAGAGAATCAAAGAGAACTTTAATCCTGAATTAGATTAGATGGGAATTAGAATCTTCTGTATATGTGACATTTCTTTCTTTGTTTTGGGTCCTTTAGAGAAGTAGTTCAGCGGGTTGCTGATGTCATGATAATGTATGGCTTTGTACATGTCATTGAAGCCGCCGCGGTGAGCTCTCATAACAGCCCGTAAAACCTAGCTTCCAACCAGAAGAGAAAACTTTGTATTATACTATAACTATAATGATGTGACATAGAGTGACTGTGATGTTTAATGTCCCCACAATGTGACTTAAATGTACTGTTTACTGCCCCCACAGTGTGTTTTTAACGTCCCCACATGTCCAACACCATGAGTTGTAAATGTGTGTAATGTCTGCAGGATGTGACCGGAGGGATCATCAGGGGCGTAGGGAAGCAGAGGGTGGGGGCTCTGTTTGCCCTGGTGGGGTACTACTTCATAGGGTTACCTATCGGACTGTCGCTCATGTTCCCAGCAGGAATGGGCATTGTGGGTAAGGAGGAGTTTGGTATTTACATGGTGACTTACTGTAATACCTAATTATCTAAACGTGTCTGTGAGGTCATTTGATCCTTTCTCTTCCAGGTTTGTGGTTAGGAATACTTATTTGCATCACAATGGAGACTGCTTTCTATGTAGTGTATCTGTCCAAACTGAACTGGCAGGATGTCACCAAAGAGGTCAGTACTTGTATACATATGTATATAGAAACATGCATTTACATGGATGTATATGTTTTGTTTCTATCCCATGCTATAGTAATATGCAGATGATTCATAGTGGTTCTTGTCTCTGAAAAGGCCTTAGTGAGGACAGGGGCGCCACTCACAGACAGGAAGGAGATGCCTGTGATGGAGCACAAGGGTAAATTGTCTTTAATCTTGATGGATGATTCAGTGTGGTTGCAAGGCAAACACGCTATTATTATCCAAATAGCGAATTCATCTTTTTAATCTTTTTGCAACCAACCTGGGCCGTTAAGTAAGGGATAATGTACAGCAAGCCTTATTACACGGCTACTTACTAAAGAAATCAATAATTTGACACAAAATATAACAAAAAAATATTTTATTGATTTAAGTTATTTTATTGCTTCTGCTAAAAATAAAATAGTATGTTAGATTCTACAGTTGGAAATAGCGTCCATAGCAACGGTCTGTTATTCAGAAATAACAGACCGTAGGATGCTGTAATTGACCAATCAGAATCGTATTCAGTATTCAACAAAGCCGTGTAATAGGCCAAAGCTTTATATAGCTCATTTCATGCAAATGTATTGACATAACTTCAAGCCAATATCCACCAGATGGTTGGCAGGAGAAGGTCTGTGAGACGGACCAGGAGAAGGCCCAGGTGAAGGCCCAGGAGAAGGCCCAGGTGAAGGCCTCCTGTCCTGCTGAACCAGGAGACCTGCAGGGAACCCCAGATCAGGAGGCACCTGACCCCAGCCAGAGAGCGGTCCTCACGGTCCGGCAGCTGGCCGTACGGCGAGGCCTGGCCCTGCTGCTCATGTCTCTCATCCTGGCCGCCGGTGTCCTGACCGACAAGCTGCTCCTCAGGTTTTACAATTAACTTGAACGGCAGTGCTGCTCATCAGGGGTGCAACTACCCAGTGTCAGGGGGGTATGCAGCAACAATTTTGCCCCCCCCCCCCACACACACACACACATTATTCCTTTTTTAAAAAAAAAACAAATAAATAAGTGTGCCGGACATCATCATGTATGGGCTTTAAATAATAAAGGTTTATTTTAAAGTATATCAGCCACTGCATGCCTACCATAATGGTAATGGTAGGCTATGGTACATATATACTGTACACACACACACACACAAATATATATATTAGTAACTGTAGCAGGTTCACAGAGTGGGCGGACACAGGCTTGGCGTTATTGAACGCGTGGTTCGCTTTATTCTTCCAAACGGACAACAGGTAAATCAGGGGCTGCACGTCTCGTGCACCGTGGGGTCCACAACACGGTGGCCTGGCTCTCGGGGCTTTCGTCCCCACTCGCTCTCCACGGGACCGTCTCTCTCTTTCTCTGATCAACCCCTACTGAAAGGCAAAGCAGGCACATAAATACACACTTCCTGATTGGGTCTGATTGCGGACACCTGTCGGCAACCAGACCCAATCGCCCCCCGCCGACCTGGTGCTCCATACTCCCCCCTACCGGCGAGACTCCGCCCCCCTCCACATACCCCCACCGCCCGACATAGGCCGGGGACCCATCCGGCCGTAGCCTACTCCCCCCCCCCGGAACGGGAGAGGAAGTCAGCCACGACCATCTGCGACCCCGGCCTGTGGGCCACCCGGAAATGGAAGGGCTGCAACGCGAGGTACCACCGGGTGATCCTCGCGTTGGCCTCCTTCATCCGGTGGAGCCACTGGAGGGGGGCGTGGTCGGAATAGAGGGTGAACTGGCGACCCAGCAGGTAGTAGCGGAGGGCGCCGACCGCCCATCGGATGGCGAGACACTCCTTCTCGATGGTGCTGTACCGACCCTCCCGGTCCGATAGTTTCCGGCTCAGGTACAGCACCGGTCGGTCGGCCCCCCCCACCTGCTGGGTCAGGACCGCGCCCAACCCCCCATCCGACGCGTCTGCCTGCACGGAGAAAGGGAGAGCAAAATTAGGAGCACACAGGACGGCTTCCCCGCAGAGGGCTGTTTTAATAGCATCAAACGACACCTGACATGGCTCCGACCACTGGACCGTATCTGGGGCCCTCTTCCGGGTGAGGTCGGTCAAGGGGCTGGCCAGGTCGGAGAAGTTTGGGACAAACTGCCGATAGTACCCCGCCAGCCCCAGGAACCGCCTCACCTCTTTCTTGGTCCGGGGGCGGGGGGCGGCCGCGACCGCCGCGGTCTTACCGACCTGCGGCCGGACCTTCCCCCGCCCCAGGTGGAACCCCAGATACTGGATCTCCCTCCGCCCGATCACGCACTTCTTCGGGTTGGCCGTGAGCCCCGCCCGTCTCAGCGACTGAAGGACGGCCGCCACCCGCTGCATATGCTGCCCCCAGTCGTCTCCATAGATGACTATGTCGTCGAGGTAGGCGGCAGCATATGCAGCATGAGGCCGCAGCACCCGGTCCATCAGCCGCTGGAACGTGGCTGGGGCCCCGAACAACCCGAACGGAAGTACCTTGAATTGGTATAGACCGAGCGGAGTGGAGAACGCCGTTTTCTCTCGGGCTGCTGGAGACAACGGAATCTGCCAGTAGCCCTTCGTGCAGTCCAGGGTCGTGTAGTAGGTGGCCATGCCAAGCCGGTCCACAAGCTCGTCGATCCGAGGCATCGGGTAGGCGTCGAATTTAGACACCGCATTCACCCTACGGTAATCCACACAGAACCGGACAGCCCCGTCCGGCTTCCCCACAAGCACGACGGGGCTGCACCAGTCGCTGTGGGACTCCTCGACGACGCCCAAGTCTAGCATTGCTGCCAATTCGCGCCGTACCACGTCTTGCTTGTGTACGGGCAGCCTGTAGGGGCGTGTCCGCACCGTTAACCCCCGGTTGCGTCTCGATGTCGTGAGTTATTAACGGGGTGCGACCGGGCAGGGGCGAAAAGACGTCGGCGAACTGGAGCTGTAGAGAGACCACGTCCGCCGCCTGACTCTCCGACAGATCCTCTCCTCGGCCGACCGGAGGGACAGGCCCCGGGGCAGGGACTTCCGGTCCAAGCTCCTCTCCCTCCGGTAGCGTCGTGGCGAACGCGACCGGGACCACATCATTCCACCTTTTCAGGAGGTTGATGTGGTAGATCTGTCGGGCGTCGCCCCTGTCCGACCGCACTACCTCGTAATCCACGTCCCCAACTCGCCGTGTGACCACAAAGGGACCTTGCCACTTCGCGAGTAATTTGGTGCTAGAGGTGGGCAACAGAACAAGGACCTTGTCCCCCGGCGTGAGATCGCGTAATCTAGTCCCTCTGTCGTACAGGCGTTTCTGATTCTCCTGGGCTTGGCGCAAATGCTCACGTGACATTACCCCGAGCGAGTGGAGCTTTGCACGCAAGTCCATGACGTACTGGATTTCGTTTTTGCTGTCGCTGGACCCCTCCTCCCAGGTTTCTTTAATGAGGTCCAGGACGCCCCTGGGCCTGCGCCCATAGAGCAACTCAAACGGGGAAAACCCTGTGGAAGCCTGAGGCACTTCCCGCACCGCAAACAACAGAGGGTCTAGCCATTGATGCCAATTTCGAGCATCCTCCAGTACAAACTTCCGGATCATGGACTTTAACGTCCGGTTAAACCTCTCACACAAGCCGTCTGTGGCTGGGTGATAGACGCTCGTGCGGATGGCCTTGACCTTCAACAACCCGTAAAGTTCCTTGATCGTGCGTGACATGAAATTGGTGCCCTGGTCAGTGAGAATCTCCTTTGGGATTCCCACCCGCGATATGACGTGAAACAATGCCTGCGCAACACTCCTCGCGGAGATATTGCGCAACGGAATTGCTTCCGGGTATCGGGTTGCGTAGTCGATCAGGACTAACACAAATCGATACCCTTGTGCGGAACGTTCTAATGGCCCGATAATGTCCATGCCCACGCGATCGAATGGGACCTCCACCAGGGGAAGGGGCCGCAAGGGAGCCCTGGGGATGGCCGGGGGATTCACCAACTGGCACTCGGGGCAGGAGGCGCACCAGCGGCGCACTTCCGCCCGAATTCCCGGCCAATAGAACCGGGCCATTATCCGGTTCAGTGTTTTATCGTACCCCAAATGGCCCGCCATTGGGTTGTAATGCGCCGCCTGGAAAATCATTTCCCGGCGGCTCCTGGGTACCAGCAACTGGGTAACAACCTCCTCACTCTGGGTGTCACGACTCACCCGATAAAGCCTGTCCCTAATCACCACAAAGTGTGGGTAAGTCAGCACTGCGTCTGGCTGTACCCGAAGACCATCAATGGAAATCACTTGGTCGAAGGCGGAGCGTAGAGTAGCGTCACGAGACTGCTCAAGGGGGAAATCGTCCACCGGTGGAAATGTCGACGCTCGGCCCTCGGGCTGAGAACCTCCCGCCTCCTCCCCCGATCCCTGAGCAGCGTCGGACACCCTCGCATCGGCGCAGAACACAGCACATGACTTACATGTCCCTATCTGTCGTGTCCGTACCCCCGCACTCTCGCTAACTGCCCCTGGAAACCCAGCCCAATCTATCCCTAGAATCAGGGGGTACGTGAGGCTCGGACTAACCGCCGCCTTGACCCTATGCGTTTTTCCCCCATAACGAATTTCGATAGGGACCAAGGGATACGTGTGAACATCCCCGTGTATGCATCTCACCGCAACGCTCGACGCCTCGAGCAATGCCTCGGACCGCACCAGGCGCTGATGGATCATGGTCTGCATACAGCCGGAATCCAACAGCGCCTGGTACGTACCCCGTTGTATCCTCACCGGGATACGGTACGCCTCGCCGGGACCGTAGGGAGGGATCGGGGCACCGGTGACGCGGACAACCTGGCCCACCTCCATCATCGGGCAGTCCCTCCGAAGGTGTCCCGGCCGTCCGCACCGCCAACACCCCTCCCTTGCCGTCTGATGGCCCGCCTGCAGGAGGGGGGGGGAAGGTGATTCATGCGCCTGCTCTGGCGTAGGCCCCCCCCCCCCACCTCGCTCTTGGTAGCGGGGTGGGTTTGTACCCTCGCAGGGCCGCCGCCCCGGTCCGCGGGCTCGGGGTTGGTGCTGGTGGTCTTCTGTCGGTCGAGGGGGGAATCAGGTGGCCCTCCGCGATGTTGACGGCCGCCGAGAGGCTCTCGGGCCGGTGGTACCGGACCCAGGTGGATGTTCTGGCTGGGAGCCCCTCGACGAACCTCTCGAGGGCCACCTGCTCCACGATCTCCTCGGGGTTGTTCCTCTCCGGGGCCAACCACCTCCTCGCCTGGTCCCGCAGCTGCTGGGCGTAGGTGAAGGGCCGATCGCCTTCTGAGAAGGTGAGGGCCCGGAACCGGCGGCGATGTTCTTCCGGGTTTAGGCCTAGCCGGTCCCGGATGGCCTTGTCCACCGCCTCGTAGTCCCGCTGGGCCCCTGCTGGTAGACTGTGGGCCGCGAGCTGGGCCTCGCCCGTCAGGAGCGGCAGGAGGCGGTGAGCCCACTCCTGGCGTGGCCACCCGGAGACCTCGGCCACCCCCCGGAACGTCTCCAGGAAGGCCTCCGCGTCGTCGGTCTCGCCCATCTTGGGGACGTGGATGTGGCCCACCGCCCCCGCCGCTCTGGGTTCTCAATCGCGGTTGCCGGAGACGAGGAGCTCCTGGAGGACCGCCCGATCGGCGGTCAACGACTGGCCCAGCTCCAGGAGCACCTCGTTCTGCGTCCGCTGTAGTTGGGTCTGCCGGTCGGACATCTGCGTGAGATGTCCGAGTATTGCTGCCAATGGTGACTGCTCCATCGCCGCACTCTAGCCCCACTTTGGGCGCCACTGTAGCAGGTTCACAGAGTGGGCGGACACAGGCTTGGCGTTATTGAACGCGTGGTTCGCTTTATTCTTCCAAACGGACAACAGGTAAATCAGGGGCTGCACGTCTCGTGCACCGTGGGGTCCACAACACGGTGGCCTGGCTCTCGGGGCTTTCGTCCCCACTCGCTCTCCACGGGACCGTCTCTCTCTTTCTCTGATCAACCCCTACTGAAAGGCAAAGCAGGCACATAAATACACACTTCCTGATTGGGTCTGATTGCGGACACCTGTCGGCAACCAGACCCAATCGCCCCCCGCCGACCTGGTGCTCCATACTCCCCCCTACCGGCGAGACTCCGCCCCCCTCCACAGTAACAATGTTAACAAATAATAAACAGTTGCAAACATTAACATTATAACGATAACCATTGCAACATAATGCCTTAAAACGCAAAAGTAAGCCTACAAACAAAGATCTTTTAGAACCCTCTCTGTTTACAATAATGCAGATTATGTAACAATGCTGCTACCAAATATTCTAGATTGCTCTTTGGTTGCTACTAAATAACAACACGCCTTGCCTTTGCACTTGCCCATTTATCTAGTATTGCATCAAATGAAATAGTTCGTGCCACACTGTTTTCAATTGAAATTACTGCTAATTGGGTTAAGCGATCATTACTCATGTTGGAAGGTAAGTCTTTATCAGCTTTAGCTTGCTGAACGATCTCTCCGCAGAGGCAACTGTCATAGGCATCGTCAGGAAAAGATCTCCTTTTCCTTTCTGTCTTTTTCTATTTTCAGCTCCCGACAGCTTTTTTGCTTTATCCATCTTTTCATAGACAAGACAACTCACTACTCCTACCTGCTTGTGTTCAGTGGTCACTCTCTCTTCTATGTCAAAATTATATTATTGAATCTTATGAGATAGGGCGCCAGCCTGTTTAGTTCTCTAAAATGTTATGTAACATTAAGGAAATGCAGAAATGCAGCTACATGAAAATACCCCAAACATTAATTATTTTTTAAACCATCGCTTTGGCGCCCCCTGGTGCGGTGCCCCTATGCGCCGCATACAGCGCATACCCACTTTTTGCGTGTATGTGCCCTCATGCCAGCGCAGCGTGTCTGGGGGTAGTCCTATGTGGCAATGGGGGCAGGTGTGGGTCTGATCCTCCAGGTCCGGGTTCCTGAGGACCCAGCTGGGACCCTCGCTCCCCCACAGAGGCAGCGCGGTGGAGCGGGAGGAGCAGGTCACGCCGAAGTGAGGCCTGGGGTCGGTCTGGTAGTTCACCCTCTGGCCACCGGGGGGCGCTGCTGCCCCAGCATGGTAGTCCTGCTGCGAGGCCACCACGTAGGGCTGCAACCACCCAGAGTTGGAGGGACCAAGAGTTATCCATGATGATGTGTTGGTGATTGATTGGTGACTGTTTTAATCAGATTGTTTTGTGATGTTTGGAGAGAGCGAGGCGGAGCCGCGAGGGACGGGGCGCGGCGAGGGACAAACCTAGCGCTTTCCACTAGTTTTAGGGCTCACCGTACGCGATATTTTTTCCCTAGGATGGTAGGGGAAGGTACCACCTTTTCCCCCTCTGATTGGCTAGAAGGGCTCTCGCCCGATTGGTTATTTGATTTGGGGTTAGAGTTAGGCCGGGTTACTAACCCTAAACCTAGTACTGTTGGGTCGACTTCGTTTACTTCTGTGGTAAAGACGATCAAAACAGATTATCCGACAACCTGCAATGAACGTGAGATGACGTTTCACTGCCAAATCAAATAACCAATGGGGCGAGAGGCCTTCTAGCCAATCAGAGGCGAAAAAGGCGGTACCTTCCCCTACCATCCTGGGAAAAAAAAAATGTTGTGCTCATGCTAAATGTGTCGCACGAGCAAGTACTAACGGCTGCGGCCTTGCGGGACCTCCCGGGAAGGCGGGGCTTGACCGGCTGGACGTGTGTGATCAAACATATCACATATAAAACAATAATATAATGCAAATCTAAACGATCAAATCTAGTAAATAGACATAATTCATTCTCCTCAGCAGCTTTATTAGATATATAGTCAGTGTATCTCAATAGCTGCTGGTCGTGGGCAGGGACGGACTGGGACAAAAAAAAGGCCATGGGCCCTGTTCCGATATCCATACTTCCATGAGTACACTTAAACATAGTACACTATCCGTACTCAATAGGTACGCAGAGCTTCAGATGTTAGTGCTGTTCCAAATGCAGGGCCGTGTTCCGATATCCATACTTCCCGTACTTAGTATACTTAGTTTGAGTACGTAGGGTGTTCCGATTATGATCGCGGCGAAAAGTAGTGTACTTGAAAGGAGATGAAATCACGGTCATTTAGCGTGTTCGTTTATTTATTAATTGTTATGCTGTTGTCAGGTTAGCTTGGTAGTTACGAGTTAATTTTGACAACAATAAGCCACGTGAACACGTTCTCCTCATCTGACGCAAATCCAGCTAATAGAAGCTCAAGCTGACTATGAGAGGGGCAATGTTTCACTTACCGGTACCGTTTCCTCTGGTGGAATTCCCTTAGCTGTCTGTCCCTCGTCATGATCACCACTGTCGTCGTTTAACACAGTACTGCTGCTGCTGGCAGTTGCACTGCAGGCAAAAAGCTATGTGAGCTTCTGACACTTTGCTGCGTCCTTTTCAAGCACCCTGGCTTTCTTTTCCCTCACCTTTTCCCATCCACCTTTTTCTTTACGCTTTCTACTCGCCATATTTCGAGTCACTCTTCTTTGTTGGCGGTTAGGCCCGCGGAATTAATGCTTGACAAATGGACATTTTTTTGTATTAGTGCCCCCTGCTGTTGATAGTTGTTAGATTCTATTTTTTTGTTATTGAACAGGGCGGGCCGACTCGTGTATTATTTTTCTGTTCTTCTATGTGTTTTATGTGCACTTAATCCTGTACATGGATGCATTAAGGCAGGATTGCTATGGATTGCTCTGGACTTTTCCAGAACGCACAGATTGCCAGTCCGCCCCTGGTCGTGGGACAGCTGCCCCACCTATCACATTAGTGCTGTCAGTTTAGGTACCAGACATAGAACACACACACACACACACACACACACACACACACACACACACACACACACACACACACACACACACACACACACACACACACACACACACACACACACACACACACACACACACACACACACACGTGGCCGGTGTGTCCTGTTCAAAGGCCTCTGCTTTTTAAAAATTATTACATATTAAAATTATATATTTTTAATGATATATTCTCTTTTTTTCTGTTTTTCCCTTTAGCATGCAACTGCAAACCAAATGCATTTGACCTAGATTTAATGACCACTCCACAGGGAGGAAATATGCCCAGCTGAACGATTATTCATTCAAACAAATGAACAGAAATATGTAAACTATTTTAGTTGAAAACTAAAGCCACACTGGGGTTTGGTCTCACCGTTGCCCAAGTCGAGTGATGTAAGAGCAAAGTTGTTTGCACTGCTTTTTTTATTGGAAATAATACATCATAGTCAACACTTTGTATAAACATGTGTATGACATGTACAAAAATCATATTTTACAGTATAAGGACTCTATCGCTTCAGCCAAATCCACTTATTATTCCAGTCTCATCTGTTCCAACCATGGCAACTCCAAGGCACTCTTTTCACTCAACAAAATCCTTCAACCCCCAGATCTCCTGCCCCCCCACCTGTACTCCTCAGACACGTGTGACTCCCTCCTTCTGTTTTTTAATCAGAAAATCTGCAAAATTCCCCAGCATTTGAGCCCCACTCCCTCACCTCCCCCCTCCTCTGAACCTCTCCACTACAGTTTGCCATTTTCCTCTTTCCATCTCCCTGATCCATCTGCTATCTTTGATCTCATCTATAAATCAAAACCATCCACATGCCAGTTAGATCCCCTCCCTACTGCCCTGGTCATATCCTGCCTCCCCTCTCTGCTCCCTCTCATTGCTGCCATCATCCACTCCTCTCACTACTGGTTCTGTTCCCTCACCCTTCAAAACTGCTGCTGTCTCCCCAATCCTTAAAAAACCTGGTTCAGATCCCAACAACTTCAATAACCTCCGCCCCATTTCCAACCTACCTTTCATCTCCAAAATACTTGAGAAAATCGTTGCTTCCCCAACTCCATTCCCATCCATCTCAAAATAGTCTTTACGAACAGTTCCAATCTGGTTTCCGCCCCCGTCATAGCACTGGAACGGCCCTCTTGAAAATCACCAACGACCTTCTTACTGCAGCTGATTCTGGTTTACTCTCCATCCTCATCCTCCTTGACCTAAGTGCGGCCTTTGACACAATTTCCCACACCATCCTCCTCAATAGATTATCCTCCATCGGCATCACTGGCATCCCCCTTGACTGGTTCCACTCCTATCTCTCAGACCGCACTCAGTTCATCCAACTCAAATCCTTCAGTTCCCAACCCTCCCCTGTCTCCTCTGGTGTCCCCCAGGGCTCTGTCCTGGGTCCCCTCCTTTTCATTACTTACCTCCTTCCCCTTGGCCTTATTTTCCGTAAATTTAATATTCTTTTTCACTGCTTCGCGGATGACACCCAGCTCTACCTCTCCACCAAACCCAACTCCATCCTCCCTCCCTCCTCCCTGACAGATTGCCTTTCTGAACTACAAACATGGTTCACTTCTAAATTTCTCAAACTTAACAGTGATAAAACAGAAATCCTTCTAGTTGGTACTAAATCCATTCTATCCAAAGTTGACAGTTTTTCCCTCTCAATTGACAGCTCCATAGTTTCCCCCTCCCCCCAGGTGAAGAGTCTGGGTGTCATCCTCGATGGCTCACTCTCCTTCAAATCCCATATCAACATCACCACCCGCACTGCCTACTTCCATCTTCGTAATATAAATCACCTCCGTCCCTCCCTCACCCCCCACACCACCTCTATTCTTGTACATAGCCTTGTCACCTCCCGTATCGATTATTGTAACTCTCTCCTATTTGGTCTCCCCCATAAATCCCTCCATAAGCTCCAACTGGTCCAGAACTCAGCTGCCCGTATCATCTCCCAAACCCCCTCTTTCCACCACATCACCCCCATCCTACAGCAACTCCACTGGCTTCCAATTAACCTCCGTATTCACTTCAAAATTCTCCTTCATACCTTCAAAGCCATTCACAACCTCGTCCCCTCTGCCCGGCTCACCACCATGGGGAGCAGAGCTTTCAGCCGCTCTGCTCCCAAACTCTGGAACTCACTCCCATCTGACATCCGAAATATTGACTCCCTCCCTCAGTTCAAATCCTCTCTCAAAACCCACCTTTTCAGGTCAGCATTCTCCTTGTAGTTGCCATGATGTTTTTACTTGCACTTTTAATGGTTTGTTACTTGCTTGCTCTTGTTTTAAACTGTAAAGCATCCTTGAGTGTCATGAAAGGCGCTTCGAAATAAAATGTATTATTATTATTATTATTATTGTGTACATTTAGTTTACCTGATTCAGACAAATTGCACAAGCCCTTTGTCACTCGTACTGCCATCTGTTCTGTGTCCTCACCTAACCCATATATGAAAGTTGGACGATGTTAAGACACAGCTCTCGTGTCTGCTTCAGCACGTTTCAAGAGACACATTTACCTGTGTGATGGTTGACCCCTGACCATTCAGTTACTGTGTGTGAGTGCAGTGTCTCATCGCTCTAAAAATGACAAACTAAACTAGAAGTGCATGATTTCCGGTATTTAATACCTGGCTCCCAACAGTCACTGGTTCATGCAAACACTTACGTTCAAGCTAACATACTAGCGTGTTTGTGCATTGCTAGGGTGGAGGAGATTTAAACCCGTCGACCAGCAGCGATGAGCAGCACTGCCGTTCAAGTTAATTGTAAAACCTGATGAGCAGCTTGTCGGTCAGGACACCGGCGGCCAGGATGAGAGACATGAGCAGCAGGGCCAGGCCTCGCCGTACGGCCAGCTGCCGGACCGTGAGGACCGCTCTCTGGCTGGGGTCAGGTGCCTCCTGATCTGGGGTTCCCTGCAGGTCTCCTGGTTCAGCAGGACAGGAGGCCTTCACCTGGGCCTTCTCCTGGGCCTTCACCTGGGCCTTCTCCTGGTCCGTCTCACAGACCTTCTCCTGCCAACCATCTGGTGGATATTGGCTTGAAGTTATGTCAATACATTTGCATGAAATGAGCTATATAAAGCTTTGGCCTATTACACGGCTTTGTTGAATACTGAATACGATTCTGATTGGTCAATTACAGCATCCTACGGTCTGTTATTTATGAATAACAGATCGTTGCTATGGACGCCATTTCCAACTGTAGAATATCCCTGTAGAACATACCATTTTATTTTAGCAGAAGCAATGAAATAACTTTTAAATCAATAAAATAATTGTTTGTCGTTATATTTTGTGTCAAATTATTGATTTCTTTAGTAAGTAATAAGGCTTGCTGTACATTATCCCTTACTTAACGGCCCAGGTTGGTTGCAAAAAGATTAAAAAGATGAATTCGCTATTTGGATAATAATAGCGTGTTTGCCTTGCAACCACACTGAATCATCCATCAAGATTAAAGACAATTTACCCTTGTGCTCCATCACAGGCATCTCCTTCCTGTCTGTGAGTGGCGCCCCTGTCCTCACTAAGGCCTTTTCAGAGACAAGAACCACTATGAATCATCTGCATATTACTATAGCATGGGATAGAAACGAAACATATACATCCATGTAAATGCATGTTTCTATATACATATGTATACAAGTACCGACCTCTTTGGTGACATCCTGCCAGTTCAGTTTGGACAGATACACTACATAGAAAGTAGTCTCCATTGTGATGCAAATAAGTATTCCTAACCACAAACCTGGAAGAGAAAGGATCAAATGACCTCACAGACACGTTTAGATAATTAGGTATTACAGTAAGTCACCATGTAAATACCAAACTCCTCCTTACCCACAATGCCCATTCCTGCTGGGAACATGAGCGACAGTCCGATAGGTAACCCTATGAAGTAGTACCCCACCAGGGCAAACAGAGCCCCCACCCTCTGCTTCCCTACGCCCCTGATGATCCCTCCAGTCACACCCTGCAGACATTAAACACATTTACAACTCATGGTGTTGGAAATGTGGGGGACGTTAAAAACACACTGTGGGGGCAGTAAACAGTACATTTAAGTCACATTGTGGGGACATTAAACATCACAATCACTCTATGTCATGTCATTATAGTTTAATAGTATAATACAAAGTTTTCTCTTCTGGTTGGAAGCTAGGTTTTACGGGCTGTTATGAGAGCTCACCGCGGCGGCTTCAATGACATGTACAAAGCCATACATTATCATGACATCAGCAACCCGCTGAACTACTTCTCTAAAGGACCCAAAACAAAGAAAGAAATGTCACATAGATATTACAGAAAACTCTAATTCCCATCTAATCTAATTCCGGATTAAAGTTCTCTTTGATTCTCTGATTTACAAAAATCACCGACTAATGATTCGTGTAAATTTGATTGCATGTGAAATTTGCCGTAAAAAATTTTGTGCAAATTGAATGCAATTGCTTGACAGCCCTATTGCTTAACTTTCAGTACAATGCAGCTTAACTAAATCAAGGAGCCATTGTTTTATCACAGTCCATGTGAAGCCTCTATGTTTGAGTTAATATATGAACGATTGCAGGTTAGGTTAGTGTTAAGAAGATGGATTGAGACAGTGCCTGTAGTGTATAAACACAATGATTATTTAGCCAGTGCTGTACAATCTTTTTATTTTTTTTACTAACAGGTCTGTAGTAAAAATATATCCAATCACGTCCTTCGAGACTCCCAGAAAAACTCCAACAAAAGAAGCCACTATAACTATCAGGAAAGATAACAGTTTAAATGGACAATATATGGCAATCAATAATAACAATTGCCGAAATGATGCAAAGATGACACAAACGTCACATAAGAGGGACGTGTATATGTGCAGGTTTCACTCGTTCATACCTGTGCAAACGAATGAGGTCTTGGCAGACAGCTTGGCCTGCTCCGTGTCTCCGGCGCCGAGGGCGTTTCCCACGCGCACGCTGGCCGCCACAGACATTCCCATTGGGATCTGTAAGAAAGCATGAGCTGCCTGGAGACTTAAGGGCATCCTGTGTGTGTGCTCCAGGGTCGCCTCCCAGTCGGTATGAGGGAATTCCTCTTGGTTATAATCTCAATGTTTCGGTCACTACCCAAAAATGTGTGGCAAACAGGAACATAAAAGCCCTGATATGAGAAGGATGTGTGTTGACGTTACCATGTAAACAAAGGCGGCGAGTTGGTAGAGAATGGCCTGAGCCCCCAGCTCCACTTCGCCGATGAGACCCGCCAGGAAGCCTCCCGCCTCATAGACCCACCAGGCAAAGCAGTGCATCAACATGCTGGACATGGCCAGCCGGGTGAAGGGCCCCCAGTCCTGCATGCAGTCACTGGACCAACCTGTGGGTCAAAGGTCAGGAGGAATATGACAACATTTATTTTCTCCAATATTGTGCAGCCCTAACAAACGCCTTCTCCTACTCAGGAACTGCCCAGGCCCCGGGGTGAGAGCAGGTACCAGGGAGGATTGGGGAGACTCCTGCTGTAGTGAGGAGGAGTCAGGTGCCTGGGAGGAGTGGGGAGACTCCTGCTGTAGGGAGGAGGAGTCAGGTACCAGGGAGGAGTGGGGAGACTCCTGCTGTAGCGAGGAGGAGTCAGGTACCAGGGAGGAGTGGGGAGACTCCTGCTGTAGCGAGGAGGAGTCAGGTACCAGGGAGGAGTGGGGAGACTCCTGCTGTAGTGAGGAGGAGTCAGGTGCCTGGGAGGAGTGGGGAGACTCCTGCTGTAGTGAGGAGGAGTCAGGTGCCTGGGAGGAGTGGGGAGACTCCTGCTGTAGTGAGGAGGAGTCAGAGAGAGAGAGGGAGCTGACCTGCCCATGTGGTCCGGTGAAGCCCCCTGCAGCAGATGTAGATGCACAGGACTGTCGCCAGGGAGTACTGCGAAATTGCGTTGGCTGCCGCCGAGCCTCTTCAGGGGTCAAGGGTCAGAACAGAGGAAGAAATAAACCAAAAACTGAAAATAATTGTATATTAACGATTATAGAGATATTAATTTTAATGTGACTTAAAAAGAAAATTCATGAGTTTATTAGCTTTATTAGCTTTAGATCATCTCTAAATGCTGCAAAATAATCACTAGATATCTGTACATTTTAGAGACTAGAATTATAAGAATAAGTATATCCTGAGGGGTTATGGTATTATGGGGTGTATCAAATAACGATTCTTTACTTACGCGACACCCATATCCAGCAGATTGAGGAAAATGTAATTGGTGAATAAATTAAGAACATTCCCAATTACCCCGGTTATCACATGGGGCCACATGATGCCCTGTGGGGTCAACACAAACAGCGACACAGGAAGTGACACAGCCGTAGGAATCAAACCCAATCAGACACAAGGGCATCATAACACCCACAGCTATTCTGTATCGTGTGTTTGTGTTTGTGTTTGGGTTTGAGTCTGTTGAATCAACTTTTCTCAGTCTGACAATCAGTTACCTGAGTCTGCAGGTATCGTGCCTGTAGTTGGTACATAAAAGAAGCCTGTAAAACATGAATCACAGCTCAAATCACAGCGTTTAAACTCTGAATTCAACAATGAATCTCGTATGAGTGTTAGCTAGCTCCTAACCATAGTGGGGTGTGTGAAAAAAATCCAAAAATAACTTACTGGCAGTGAAGGCATGACAATTTCCACATACAGCTGGGATAGTCTATGAAAAATGAATCAGTCTTAATTAATTAACTAGTCATTAATATATGTAAAGTATGTTGATGCAGACTACAGTTATGTGGCGTTTACTAGGTCACTTTTTCAATTTAATTATTTGAAATATATGGATAATCAGAGTTTCAGTCTATCTAGTATTGCAGGAGGATAAGGAGGATAATGTTATTGACCTGGCAACCTCAGCCCGCTGCCTGACAGCCAATAGGATGGACTGTGTGTTGATAAGGACCGCCCAGCAGGGGAAACAGGCCAATAGCAGGATGAGGATTCCTCTTTGGAGAAGGACTCCCACTTGCTTTAGGTTTCCGCTCCCAACGGTCTGTGTTTGTTAAAGAGTGAATCATCAAAATGTCAAATTGATAATGGTGATATTATTATTATTACTGTTGGCCATTTAGTTTGGATAATTCCATTTAAATCCTGATGTCTACCTGAGACATGAGCGTATCACAGGCTGAAGACAGTCCATAGCCAATGGAGATACCGGTGACGTTTATCACCTGTGTAGAGGTTCAACAACACATCAGCCATGAAATTAAAAGAGAGAAAAACATCCATCGTTCTGTTCTTATTTAGGTTATTATAGCCACTATTGTCTTACCGCTATCGCCAACCCTACAGCATTCAGCTCATCATTCCCCAGGTGGCCACAGAAGATAACACTGACGAAGCCAATCAGAAAGGTCATCAGCTGTGAGAGCAACTAACAAGAAGGGAGGCTGGTTTATAGTTTAGTAGTGAGGCTATAGGGACATGTCCCCACCAGGAAGACAATCACACTGCCCATAATTCAGACATTAGTAACAGGATCGACTCATACAAACAATTCAGTTTTACAGCCATACATCTTGAAACATTTTAATGATGGCTACACTAATCCTGCACTGTGTAACTGTTTTCTACCACAGACATCACTTTTGTTCAGAATGTGATTATATTTCCTCCAAAGACCATAGAGAGAAGAAATATATGGTTTCATTTAGTTGTCATGGTTCTTAAAACATTTATGTTTAATGGTCCATGTGATTTAGTCATACAGGTAACCCAGGCCTTTTAAATATTATACCTTACCAGTTTATACTACTAGGCCTACTAATAATAATAATAAACAATAACATAATAATAATAATAATAATAATAATAATAATAATAGCATAGGCCTACTAATAATAATACACAATGACATAATAATAATAATAATAATAATAATAATAATAATAATAATAATAGCATATGCCTACTAATAATAATAGTTATTGTTGTTGTTATGATTGTTATTATTATTATTATTATTATTATTTATTTTTTAAAACATCAAATCATGTTTTCTAATAATATGTTGACTGTCAAAATCCAAGCTTTCTATTGGTTAAATGTCGAGGGGAGTGAACAGCCTTACCATCGGAGCTGCCAGTCTGAAGAGCTGGACCACCTCCTGCCGGTACTGCTCCGGAATCCAGGTCCTCATGGGTTTCATCTCCTCCGCTCAGGAACAAGCGTCCCCCGAGGCGCACGGTCCGGTTTCTGGAGGGTGGAGGTGCTGCTGCCGGACTGGTTCAGGTACCGCGCTGTGTGGGCGGGGCTATAGCGACGCTGGGGACCTCTGATTGGTCAACACCCGTCGTCAGAAAACACCTTTGTGTCTAGCGGCTGTGTGTCTGTACGCCTTTTTGTATGTTTGCTCTACTTTATGTGATTTTTAAAATAAATAAGCAATAAACAAATATAATAGGTCCATGTTAGCTCCAAATGTATATATAGGGCTCTGTTATACCGAAAGATTGGCAATCACCTGTCAGTGGGTTGGATGGTGCTGGTGATGGTGTATTTTTACACCTGTGGAGGGTGTATGTGGAGTGTGTGTTGTTGATGGCTGGTCTACAGCCTCACCTGGCCTGAGTCAGACTGATTGGACTCTGGCTGGGTGGGGCTGCACACCTGTGGTGCAGAGCAATCATGGCACCCAGGATAAACCAGCTATCACCACACACACTCGAGAAGGAGCCACTGTCATGGCAGCTTGTACCATCAGCTTGGCGAATAACACCTGCCATCTCCAATAAAAGCATACACTACCTGTGTCGGAGGGCCCCAGGAAAAGCCACTTATAGGTGGTGTGTGGTAGGATGAACCCCGCCACATCCGTGTTACCTCCAAATGTACATATAGGGCTCTGTTATACCGAAAGATTGGCAATCACCTGTCAGTGGGTTGGATGGTGCTGGTGATGGTGTATTTTTACACCTTTATCATTTTAAACACCGATGACCTACTTCCCCATGCTGCTTTTTTAAACTTGTGTATGTTGCACCCTGAGCTGATCAAGCCCCCTTGTTAATGTGATGTGTTGTACATGTCTCTGAAGGTGTGTCCATCCAGGACCACTTTGGAAATAAGTGTTTTAAGTAATGCTTTCAAGTGCTATCCTCTGAGGTTATTGTATCTTGATACTCCTTGGAGTTGTTTTGTACTTTAAATTCCTAATAAAAATCAATCAATTAAATCAATGGTGTGTGATTGATATAGTGTGTATGGTCGAGGTAACCACTAAGTAGGCCTAATGTTAGCTCTGAAATCACCACCATGACATCACATTTCCCTCCACACTTTTCTAAATGATGACACGTCTTCCAGCGGTGGTGTTGGACATGTTTATCGAGGTCACACATCGATGCGTGTGCTTTTATTGGTGTAAATACGAAAATACTTTTCTGAAAACAAAGCCAATGACAGACAAATGTCCTCTGCAATCCTAGTTTAAAAAAAATAATACTCTTTTGTACAACGCTGCCATGGATTTGTGTTTCCTGTGAGGTTTATGTTGCAGCCTGTTGACCTTTAACACCAGGACACAAACATGGGAAAGCGTCAGGTGACCTTCAGCCTGTTGGGGACTAAATCTCGAATCCCTCGAAGAGCAAACATTTTGCCTGAGGAAGGAAGAAAAGGAGACTTAGTTTGCTGTTGGTGTGCTTGTTATTCTTGCACTGTGTGTGTGTCTAACTGGGGGTACATTCGTGTGTGTGTGTGTCTCTCTCTGGGGGTACATTCATGCGTGTGTGTATGTGACCTCATGCCAGCGCAGCGTGTCTGGGGTAGTCCTATGTGGCAGTGGGGGCAGGTGTGGGTCTGATCCTCCAGGTCCGGGTTCCTGAGGACCCAGCTGGGACCCTCGCTCCCCCACAGAGGCAGCGCGGTGGAGCGGGAGGAGCAGGCCACGCCGAAGTGAGGCCTGGGGTCGGTCTGGTAGTTCACCCTCTGGCCACCGGGGGGCGCTGCTGCCCCAGCATGGTAGTCCTGCTGCGAGGCCACCACGTAGGGCTGCAACCACCACAGAGTTGGAGGGACCAAGAGTTATCCATGATGATGTGTTGGTG
>JAOPHQ010006420.1:0-17500 GCA_030340625.1 Merluccius polli
GTGCGTGCAGACGCCACTGATGCACGGTTCTGCGCTTGTGGTGAGTCTCTTTGCTGCCAGCCCATTGGTCTTATATGAAGTGTCATTGATGATGAAACCATTAGGCTTGGCCCAGCTCTCCTCTTTCTCCCTGCAGACCAGAGACCAGACCACCTCTATCGTACATGTGCATCAAAACTTGTGGACTATTGTTTTGAAATGAGACGATAAGCATTGTAAAGACCTCATTTACAGCACAGACAAAGTGGTTTTGTCTGTGTGTGCAATGTAGCATGCCGCACGCAATGCTGCCTATACATGGTTTTGGTTACAGTAGTCGTTCTCGCTGCAAAGGTTTAAAGTTTAAAAATATTATTTTAACAAAAAAATTATGTTGTGTGTCCATGTATAAAAACATATGTGGAGCAAAACTCACAACGTACACATCCGTGAAAACACACACATGTCGGAAAGGCATTAACAGCTTTGTACCATGTGCTGTTAGACTTATTAAAGTCAATAGTCAAACATTTTAATAATAATTCTGGTTTGGTTATTTTACATTTCAGCAGTCCCTGGGCAGGCAAATCCACAAGAGAGGCTAAGACTAATAGGCATCAAAAGCTTTCAATTCCAGACAGGGGTACAGAAAATAAACATTGCATCATACAAAAAACTAAAAGCACTTTCCATTTAAAACATCATACAAAAAAATGAAATAGAAATCTAGAAATAACTCCACTGTTGGAGGGCATGGAAAACTTTTTGTTTGGCAAGTAAATCTTGGCAAGCCTATTTTCACTCATTCTGTCGTGGAGGCGTTTTAGTGCAGTGCAGCTTAGCAGGTAAACACAGAGCCGTTTCCTACACAAGTCAAATGATTGATTTTAGGCATGAACATTCAGCAACATTCAGTAACACAGATTAAAAATAAGAAATTCTTAATCTGTTAATACATAAGCAATGGACCTATATTGACCCCATGATTGAAGCTTTAATAAACTCAAATATCAATGTGTGTGTCAATGTCTTGGTTTCATGAAAATTGCATGGGAAATGTTATGCTAATTAATATGACATTATTATTTCAGTTAAACATGTCACATATGTACAAATGTAGGCCTACTGATTATTAAATGTTTTGTATTATGGTTCGTTATGAATCTATTATCTTATGGTGTGGTAAATGTACAGAAAATGTACACTCTGACGTACAGCTTTGACCTCTAGAGGGCAGAATTGACTTTCTAATATGAATAGATATTTAGTAGGACTGTGTGGAGTGTGTGTGGCTGATAGCTGGTTCACAGCCTCACCTGGCACCAGTCAGACTGTGGTGAGCAATGATGAGTAATCATGGCACCCAAGATAAACCAGCTATTACCACACACACTCAGGAGAGAGCCACTGTCGTGACAGAGTGTTACACCTGCTCAGCTTGTACCATGTTGCTATTTCCAATGAATGGATATTCGACAACAACATCTACCTGTGTCCTGAGCCGGAGGGCCCCAGCAAAAGCCACTTAGGTGGCGTGTGACAGAGGAACAACTGCTACAGACTGTTTTATAATCATATATATTTTATGATAACACATTTTTTACATTTAAGAAGACGAAGACGACGAAGAAGAAGAAGAAGAAGAAGAAGAAGAAGAAGAAGAAGAAGAAGAAGAAGAAGAAGAAGAAGAAGAAGAAGAAGAAGAAGAAGAAGAAGAAGAAGAAGACAGGGGTTAAATAAGTCGTAGACATAGAGGCAACATGGCTGTAAGCAGCACCCACCTTGATTAGGGATTTGTGGACTTTTGTGGTCCACAAAAGTGGACTGGAAAAAACGATTTATAGAGAAAAATGTCCTGGATGGATTGACTAGTGCATGGGTGCATTTTATTCTTGAGATTAAGAGTAGATTCATTTTTTTGTAAATAGCTGCAGTGGAAAACGTACATAGCGCAGGTTTAAATACCTAAAACTTAAGTCACAGTGGAAACATATACAGGATATTGGGAGATGATTCCTCTGGTGAATCCTGAGGACAGATACAGGTAATCTGTGGTGTGTTGAGGCTGGGGGTTGGGCTCTGTGAGGGCAGAGATAGGTGTGGTTTGCTGAGGAGCTGCACACACCTGAACCTGATCATCATCTGGAGCGGTACTTAGAGCCTGGCCTCCATGTCTTCTCACTGCCAGATTGGCACCGCTTCATGGATCCAGCTCTCTACCACCAAGCCACCCTGCCACCGCACCGTTCAGCTATAGCATCGACCTTGCCACGCCTTCCACCTCCCTCGTTCCCTGCTTCTTCCCCCCCCGTGAGCTTGCCTGCCTCCACAGCCTTCCCTGTGTCAGGAGACGCCACCTCACCGCTTACCCTCAGTTTCAATAAACTGCTGTTTTGTTCCTTCTCCCTCTGCTGTTTGTCTGCATTTGGGGCCCAGCACCACCGTTACACAACATACTCTCCCTCACATCTGATACATGGCCTGTCACAGCTTGTGCAGGGAGGTGAACCCAAACGCAGAGATCAGACTCAGGGTATAGGTGCGAAAGGAAGCTTTACGTGGCGAAACCACACAGACAGAAACAAACCTAACACTAACAAGGAACCGTCAAACTAGGGCAGAAACTAGGGAACTGAAATACAGGGAACACAGGTGAACAGAATGACTTGGTGAACACAGGTGACAAACATTACACCTAGACACAATGGGAAAAAAACAGGTAGTGTGTGGGGTTGGGGTGGGATCATTAGATGGCCACTCTTTTGGCTTCTCGTTCATTTCTGTTGCGTTTTTGTATTTCTCAAACACAGGCTTGCATTTGTTCGGCAATAATGTGACTATTGTGACTGGCCCAGGTAGGTGGGTTTCCCTACACTCACTGAGGCCTGCAAATATGTTCCTCAGTCTTTCAACCCCGTCCCCCTTTTTCTCCCTTTCTTGAGCCATACTTTTTTCTTCTCTTTGGGGTCTGCGTCCTCCTTTGCTCCTTAGCACTTCAATTGCATTTAATTGCAATCTTCCAATCATATTGTAAATAATCAACTCACTAGGCCAGTCGTCACTTGAGTGACTTTCTGCTGTCAAAATGTACTACATCACAAACAAGTGGACTGTGCTGTCATGTGTTGACTTTGCACAGCGTGACACACTCCAAATAAGGATGAAGCCTGGTTAACAAGTTTCCATGGCACTCATCCAGTAGGCCAATGAGGACAATAATGATAAATAGGGTGTGTGCTAAATTGAATTTTGGGACTTTATTGTACACGTTAAGGTAGCTACTGTGTAGGTGACGAGTGCTTGTGATGGCAAAACATTATTGTGATATATTTTAAATGTAATGGGGTACAGCAGAGATGTAATGGCGTTGTAATGCATCGTCGTTGAGTGAATGGCATTATTTCCATTGTATTATTCATGTGGGCCACTAGAGAGCGCTGCTACCATTAATATAGAAAGGTTATTTTATAGGTTTTCACGTCCCTCTGTCCAATAAGCTAAAATAAGGACAGGAATGGGGAGGAGAAACGTTTGGGCCTACACAAAAAGCCGTGCTTTAAATAAAACATCAGATCTTATTTCAGCTTTTGTTCATGGAAAAGTTTTCCTGTTTATACTAATTGGGCCTATATGTTTAAAACTGCTGAAACGCACATGTTGTTGCTGAACATGTGAAATGTCGGCACATGTTGCCTATCCATACCTTTCTGGTGTACATACCGCGTATATCATTGCATGCATAATGACAATCCTCTTCATGATGCAGCACGCACGCATAACTGATGTCAAACATACCGACATAATTGCGTGTACTTTATTTGGGTGTCGTAACCTATCCGTGCCTGGGCCGCTGTGCAACCGTCCCCACGGTACATACTGTCTTACACAGTTTGCCCTCGCACACATCAGCAAATAAAGTAGCAGTGTAACAATACGCAGGTGTGTCAGGATGCGTGCGTATGTGGGGATGGGGAGTAAACACACGGACCAACCCATGCCAATCAGATCAAGGGTACGTGCGCAACGGCGCTGCGCTTTCTGACACACAGGCACCCTTGTGTCTAGGTGTGCAGGTATGAATCACCTGCCAGCGATGTTATAAACATAGCTTTTCATATTTTGATGGCTCAGCAGCTTGAGTTCGGGGGAGGCCGGTTTCCTCCCCCCTTTTGTTTAATAACCGCAGACACTTGTTTCGGGTGAAAGGCTTTTACAATTAGTCTATGTGAAGGGTAACATTGGTTCCCAACAATTGAGTCAAGTTGATAACCACTTGCGCACCCGGACGAAGACAAAGGCACTTTAACGTTGCGTGTCATTTGTCATATAGGACAACGTTGGTGGAGTCAGTATAATAGCCTATACGAGAAATTGCTTGCAATTTCTCGTATATGGTGTCGTTGAAGGCCTGAACACATGCCGCGACGCACTCATGGAGATGCTCCCACGTATCTGCAGGCAGAAACTAATCCCCGCGCAACACGATGCAGCCTCCTTTGCAAACGTGTGTCTCCTGGTCGTTCAATCTCCTCCACTCTGGTGGAGCATTGCACGTTTTCCTTTAGTTGTAGGGCCTATGCCTCTTACTGCTGATATTTCTGCATCTACAATGTTGTTCCTGATTAACTTGAGGCACCCAAGACTTTTACAAATAACTTTAAGACCTGTTGTAATAGGCCTGTTAATTAAGGCCTAGGTTAGGTTGATTTTTCCCAGCACAGAAAAGTAGTATTATTGTGCTTTTGGTATAATTTAAAATGCAATCCATGTTTTGTCAAACAAAACATGAGCATAAAGTTTAACCCCTGAAGAAAACGCCTAAAAGAAACATCTATCTAACAAACTATCAGTTAGTATTTGACACAACCCCCTTAATAATTTATTTTGTTTAGTTTACCTCTAGGCCTACTGATTTCATTAAAATTGCAAACTTCACTTATCACTTAAGTTGTGCAAGTAAATAACGATATTTAGAAGTATTATTGTGAACATCAATAGGGCCTATATGTTCATTATTCTTGTAGGTCTAATTCAACTGGATATTCGTGATGGACATGAATGCACTTGTACTCACTATTCAACGGAAATGTTCTTGCGATGGATAAATAATATTATCATGAATATTAAATATATATATCATAAATATTTAATATAATAATAATAATAATAATAATAATAATAATAATATATGTGTCAATAAAGTAGTGGCCAGCAAATCCCTTCCCTAAGAAGAATAGGTCTACTTTCATTGACGTTTCCTATTAATTTTAATGAGCCATTCTCTGATAAATTGCGTTTTTTAATTTGGATTTGATAAAGAAAAATCCTGTATATCTGTCTTTAAGTAGCCTACTTTTGCCAAGTTTGGTTTTCATGAAATTATTTTGCGGCGGCTATTGTATCCCCTAATGTTGTTGTTCGCCCTCCTTTTCACATTATAAACTGCATGTGTTGAATCTCATAATATTTGGACTATTACATGTCCAACGAATGCATGCATTCAACACACAAATAAAGTACATACATGCATAGGCCTATGTGCATTTGCGAACGTAGGCTACGTTATATGTAACATTATCTGAAAAAGGGAAAAATATTAAAATGATTAGGCCTAATGAATGCATAAATCAAACCCCTAGATGGCGCAACGGACACATGCCTAGTTTGAGAAAGCAGGGAAACTGCGCTGTCGAACCGATATTAAATGAGGCTATATCAAAAAATAAACTAAAATGGACTGTTAAAAAAAATAGATTAAACATTTACATTGTTATTTAGGCCTATGCGATTCATTATTTTCCTCATGGCCTATTATTTACAGCGCAACAGTGGGCTCGCTCAATCTCAGTGTTTGGCCAAGCCTACGTCATGATTAGGCTGTATCAAATTATTATTATGCACAGTGCCAAATTCGGTCAATGCACAAATATTGCACTCCGTTGAAAATAATAGGTGGTCCTCTCAGAGGGATTCAGCATTTCGTAAAAGTCTGCAGACCTTTGAAAAAGACTAGACTTGCTATTAGTGGCTAATACCTAGTCCAGTTCAAAATTAATGATGACGTTGTTTGAGGGTCATGTAGACCTTTAGCGCTGCTTATTTAAGGATCTCTTGAATACATAGGCTGCAAATCCACGACCGGGTCACTGCATCGACCCGTGTTTTAATCCAATGGAGGCCTTTGGGCTATATGAGTAGCCTACTTATAGGTCGCTAATACACTTTCATTTGAGTTGTATATTCCTACTTTTTTTTGTTGCTCTGTGCAGATCGGTAAACTGCAGAATACACCGTTGAACAAAAAACAACTGACAATTGACTTCTAACTTCTCACTTGTGGCTTGTCATAGGCGCGTTTATCTGGTGGCCGCTAGGGGGTGATGTGCCTGACGCGCACACACTCACACGCACGCACACACACACACACACACACACACACACACACACACACACACACACACACACACACACACACACACACAGGCAGACAGATAGACGCGCACACGCACACACACACAGACGCACGCACACACACACACACACACACACAGAGACGCACGCATGCACACACACACACACACACACACACACACACACACACACACAACACACAGGAATCCTCCTCGTGGTCGTGGACGCTGCAGACGCACCGCCGCCTTCCGTGCAATAAAGTCGAATAAGATAGGCCTGGCGAAGGCGCCAGGTGAGCAATAAGACGGGGCAATTGAGACGGTCCGTGTCACGTTTACACCTATTTCCTAGCGCCTTCATTGTTACACATTAACCATACAATATACACATAAAGATAGGACGTCGACCAGAGGCGCAACGAGGGGGAGCAATCAAAACGGTTTACATTCTTAAGGGTTCATTCTCAAGTTGGCCATACCATAAACAGCCTGTCATAAGTTTGGTTTTCTGTGACCCTGTGTGCAAATAAGACTATCGGGGTAAGGCTACGATAGCGCACGTTGTACGCCACTCCGTGTCGTTTGAATTGGACACGCTTAAGGCCGAAGCGGTCCGCTTTAGTTAAACGCAGTGTGTTTGCGCAAGTTAACTACATGATACATATAATAGGCCCATGCACACCATAGGCCCATCTCCAAATGTTTTTTTTAGGAAAGGCACCTTGGTCCAGGCTGTGTGTAGGCCTACACATAGGCATATAGGCCTAATAGTCTTAATTGATAAAGTGAGTTGAATTGACACGTATGGAGACTGCATTTCAATATTTTATTGAAACTTTCAAGAACACGATGTCGATGTTGTAAACTAGACATAAATCCAATACAACATAACGCATTGACAACTTAAAGGAACACAAAAAGCAGCCAACCTTCATAATTCGTTTCGATGCAGGAGCCTACTTTTAACGACCGGGCTTGCACTTTTTTTTTTTCTATCTTTATAACGAAAATAGTCACCTTGTTTTTGTCACACTTTTAGACGACACACTATCTCTTGTCAAAGAAAACATGTTTTTTTTTCAAGCCATTGGTGCAGTGTTGCCGCTCATTCGCTTTGACAGTAGCACTTCACACACACGGGGACACCGGGGAGGCTATAGGGCCTGGCGGAGGAAACACAATGGCACATGAGTGAATAACTATCTCCGTGGTCATTTTTGGGGTGGGTGGGGGGTGGGGGTGGGGGGGGGTTAGGGGTCACACACACGGTGAAATCCATATTTAGGGGGGTATATAAATGGAAATGAGAAAAGAAAGGATAATAGCCCACAAACTATCTTTACACAGGTATATCGACAATAAATTAGAACAAAATCCCTAAAAACAAACTACTTCGTTGTATTTACACGCAATAACAATATGAAATAATTACATAAATATTTTATATATCACTATTTACACGTAATAATCAATACTACCTTTATTTGTTTTAGCCCACTGAATAGCCTAATAACTGAATAATCCCGCATGCTTTGGGCAGTCTCCATCGCCGCAGAGGTTTCGCATGATGGCCCATCCGTGATTTCGTCCAAGGCGCCACTATCGATCCCGTTCACGGGTGGCTTGAAATTAATAGGCCTACCATTGAAAAAAAAATATAACCAAATTAACTTTAACTTAAGATTTTAGCCACAGGGAAATGGGTGTAATACATTGTTTCGTTAATTTCTCGTCGCAATTTGATTTGACAGCCTCGTTAAAAAAATAATAATGATAAAGAGGCTTGGGCTTTTATGGACATGCAACATTTGACCTATAGGCATAGTGATAAATAGGCGCCAGCGGTGAGGCTGTTGGATTAATTCATAGGCCATAACAAAATACAGCAGTCTTTTAAAAGGTAAATTGAAGTGAATTCGGATAGGTCAAATCAATTCTGAGTGCATATTAATTAAATATACACATTTTGTTGACTTAGCAACTGCACACATGTAAAAAAAAAAATCGGAAATCAGACACAGCAGCAACATCTCCCGGATCTGTGACTCACATCCATGCCAACTATTCAGTTTCAATACTTGTACGGTATTCAAATGACAGAAAAAAAATAAGGAAGTGTTGTTTTAATTTAACAAAAGTAGAAACATACATATCAGATGTGTAGGCCTATTAACCAAAGTGCATTTCAAAATCAAAAAATGTTCCAATGTTCCTTTTCATTTGATTGTATTTTTCCTTTCTTAAACCAAATATTGATATAAGACTCTGTATTTCTTCTGTCTTTATCACCTTCAACGTATTTGTGGAAAAAAAAAAAAAAAGTTTAAAATAAAACAAAAAACAAAAAACAAAAAAAACGAAACGAAAACGACAAAAAACGGAAAAAAAAACCAAAAAAAAAACAAACAACGAACAAGACACTAGAAAGTAGCCCCAATCACGGGGACACGCTCCTCGGTCTGTCCTGATTCGAGTCGAGTCCGCTGACCAAGCGCTGGATGCTCTGCAGCTCGCTGGCCGCCTCCTTCTCCGAGCACGTCTTGGGGGACATGGACACGGAGCCGGAGGAGATGGTCGACGAGCGGCTGTTCACCTCCGACGTAGAGTCCAGGGCCCCGGAGACGGGACCCGGGGCCACGCCGTCCCCCTTCAGCGGCTCCGTCCCGACCATGCCGACCATGGAGGAGGGCATGGAGGAGGAGGAGGTGGCGAGGAGGCTGCTGTCCGACATGTTCATGGGCAGGGAGTACGGGTTGTACCTGAGCCTCGGCCGCACCGCGTTCAGGAAAGGGTGCCGGTGCACCGAGGAGGAGGCGGCGGCGGCGGCGGAGGAGGCCGCCGCGGCCGCCGCCATGTAAGTGTAGGGGTAGGGGAACAGACCTCCGAACGGAGACATGGCGAGACCCTGGGAGGAACACAAAATGAATAGAGAGACACTTTAGTCCTATGCGCTCCAGTGTCTTCAGTGACATTGGTGTAGGCCTGATGCTCGAGTCACGTATTACGGCGCCTCTTTTACGCGGCGCGCAAATACGACCGTGGCCCCAAGCCTTGGGGGGGGCATCAGTTTTTCTAATTGAGGTCACGAAGTAATTAATTCAGACACGTGACCTGCTTCGGGGAATTTATGGAATTGTTCCTTTGACCTTTCACAGTCAAAGTAACCATCACCAACACAGATACATGTGTTTGGCGTATGGTTGCTTTTTTTATGGCTTCATCATTGAAATACATTCAAGCAAATTAAATGATTTTAATGGATATAAAACCAGGTCGTTCTAGATCAAAATAGCCAATTAGGTCATGCATTGCGGGACAATTGACTGAACATTTACAGGCAAGATGTAATAACTATCATAATACCGCCAGTATGCTGCACGCATGTGCATACAGATGATTTGGATTTGATTTAGATTTTGAACAATGATTCCATGGGTAGGATCTGTTTTGTGTTTAACAAATTGATAAAGAAATGAGCAGATAATCTTCATTTAACAAATAAACCGCCTTATTCAATGTTTGTATTGCAAATATTAAGCAAACAAAACCAATTTAGTAGGCCTACTACTGGCCACGTTGGCCAAGTCACATACATGTGTGTGCACACACACACACACACACACACACACACACACACACACACTCTCATATGCACACACACACACACACACACACACACACACACACACACCCATACACACACACACACACCCACACACACATACACACACCCATACACACACATGCACACACACACATACACACACCCACACACACATACACACACCCATACACACACATGCACACACACACACACACACACACACACAGCATTTCATTTTCAAGTATGAAAATGAATTACTTTTAGGCAGATGGATAACAATGGAGCTCAACACAAAGTCCTGGAGGCCTCTGTACAACACGCTGTACAGCAGCAGTGTATTAGGACCTGTTGCTATCCAAGGTGTGTGATCTAACCTGTTGTGGGTCGAGATGCGTAATAGAAACAGGTTTTACCTGTGATGCCAGGACGTGTTGCTGCAGATGGAAAGGCAGGCCCGGTGCCCCTCCCAAGCTCTGGGCGGACGACGCCATACTGGCCGTGTCCATGGTGCTGACGCCCCCCGAGGACACCGCCGCCAGCAAGGGCCCCATGCCCGCGGCGGCCATGTTGGAGAAGGCCCCCCCCATGTTGAACTGGCCCGGGTGTAGCAGGAACGGATGTGCGCCTCCCAAGTGGTTGAAGAACTGCTGTCCGGCACTCAGCCCCGTTGGAAATCCAAAGTTATGCAAGTGGCTATGGCCTAAGTGCGGGGCGTCCGTGTGCATGCTCAGCGGCATGTAGCTTTCCTTGCCGCTGTTGCCACTGATGGACCTGCCACACTCATCCACCTTCAAGGGCCCAGGGTCGCGGCCGGGGCTTTTGAGGTCTTCCCCAGAGCGAGTGGTGCTGGAGATGGCGGTGACCGGGCTGTGCCTGGAGTCGGCGTGGCTCTTCTCCGTCCTGAAGGAGGCGACGGTGGTGGTGGAGGAGGCGGCGGTGGTGGTGGTGGGGTCGCCGCCGCTGCCTCGGGACCTGCCACTGGTGGAGTCGCTGTTGGCGAACGCATGGCTCTTGGCGGGGCTGGCCTCGGGGTCCTTCCCCTCATCAGTGGTGGTGGAGATCTTGCTGGAGTCAGGGCCGTCTTTCGTGTGGCCGTCCTTGTCGTCGTCGTCACTGTCTTCGTCGCTCTCGCAGAAGTCTGCTGCCCAGATAGGGAGGGAAACCATCGTGAGAGGGAGGAGGCCATGCATGCAAGGCACTGGAGTGTCTTGCATGAGTCTAAACACAGCTCACACATGGCTGAGAACTTTTTATGGGGTAATTTTGGAGGATAACCATGTTATACCATTTTTAAGTTGTTTATAAGTAGAATACAAATAATTTATGCTGTACTTTGAGTCTTAATATCAACAAGAACAAAATACACCATAAAATAACCAATCATAAAAAAATATGAATGATAAGAATGAAATAAAATGAATTAATAATACATGGCTATCGTGGACCAATAAACAATAGCCTAAATAATACAGGGCCTACAATAACACTTGTATTCTCGAGACTGTGTACCTTTGAGGTGGGGTAGGGTGGAGACGGCGGGGGAGGAGGCCTGGGCGAACTTGAACGGCGCCTGCTCTCCGGATGAATCGTCCGACGCTCCGTTCTCCTTCTTCTGCTGCTCCTCGTAGGAGCGCATGGACTGGAGGGCCAGCTGTTTCCTGGAGAAAACGTTACTTCGTTACACGCGTCCGTCGTGTCACTACTTTCTGCCGTGACTCCGCCGTTTCCCGTGTGGGATTAATAAAGTGTATTAAAAAAAATAGGCTACGAGAGAGAATAATAACACAAGCTAGAAATCTTGTAATTATTAGTTTTTAATTATTAATTTTTTAAAATTTGATCTGTTACAACTAATAGGCTATATGCCTATATACTCGTTTCTTGTATTCACGTGAGTTAAGTACCTATTTAATTAACGTATGGCATTTACACAATTCGCAAAAATCTGCTTCTCTTCCGTCATATTTGCCACACAAAGTACGAAAAATGTATGCCCTTCAAATTATTATTTTTTTGTTTTTTTGTATAGGCCTACCTCTTTTCCCGTCTTCCGTTTCCAGTATCACGGAATCCTTTTGCAAATGGATTATGGTCAATTTTCAATTGGGTTATCTGGAGAAAAAAAAACACTGACTAATTACTAAAATGTATGCATTGAAACTACTGTGGCACAGGCCTATATAAATATACACTTGTTGCATTGTTATGCCGTTGGAAATTCTTTGGATACATTTCACACACACACACACACACACACACACACACACACACACACACACACACACACACACACACACACACACACACACACACACACACACAGTATACCCGCAGCGCGAGGGTGATAACGCCTCTCGCGCATTTCGGTGGGATTTCTCATCCCTTTGGCCGGCTCCGCTCAGCACAATTTTATGTCTACGGCATCTCGCCGCCCCCCCCCCCCCCCCCCCCCCCCCCCCACACACACACACACACTCTCTCTCTCTCTAGCCCTGACAAACTTTTCCAAAGCTTATGTGCCTGCAAAACATTTACGACATTTTTGCTTGACACCAAAGAGCTAAACGTTGCGTATAACCCCACACAAAAGGCGACCTCCATTATCCTTATCACACACACGCACACACGCGCACACACACGCACACACACACACACGCACACACGCGCGCGCGCGCGCGCACGTACACACACACACACACACACACACAATGTGAATTTTGTACTTCTCTAACTTTTACACACACACACACACACACACACACACACACACACACACTTTCTCTCTCCATGTCTGCCTGGGTCGCTGCCAAATCCTTTCCATGTGATTAAATAAAATGAAGAAAACCTATAATGCATTCTTGAGAATTGCGTGCACCCCCCCCCCCCACACACACACACACACACACACCACCACCACCCCTACTCCAATGTATATAGTATAAACCACTTGGATATCAGTGCTTCACAGTGTGAAGCACTAATACACTTTAACACGCTTAAACAAATATGGCTTTCATATTTTATGACAACAAAACGTTGCAGGGACGTTGAAAGACGGCCACAGGGCACTGGCCTACATATCAATGCAGCAGGTACCCATTGCTAGATAGAGTGTATTAAAGGCTTAGTCAGATCTGTCTTTACCTTGTCATTCTGATATGCAGTGACAGCAATGAAATCCGTTTCAGGGAAAACGTAAGTCCTGAAAGTACTGTAGGGTAGTTTCAGGATATCGTTGGCCCTCACGATGTGAAAGCGGGGCTGGTATTTGTGCATGGAGTTGAGTATGGTCTGCAACAGAAAATGCGTAGCCCTCATTCAAAAAAAATACACACACTTCTACTATCCTGTTGAATTGATGTTTGTGGTTATTATTTAGTTACAAGTCAAATGTATTACATCGTTTGGTTAAACATTGACTATAACTCCTCGCATTCAAAATGTAATCCATAAAACATAGCATAATTACAGTTAGAGGCGTAATTTATTGCAATCAGTATTGTAATAAAATGTTAATAATTAGCACAACGTTTCGTTCATTTTCAATACCTCACATAGCATTAGGCCTATACGATTTAATTAAATGATTGTCACAATTAAACATA
The DNA here is from genome assembly GCA_030340625.1 of Merluccius polli. Taxonomy (NCBI): domain Eukaryota; kingdom Metazoa; phylum Chordata; class Actinopteri; order Gadiformes; family Merlucciidae; genus Merluccius; species Merluccius polli. The sequence continues at coordinate 13,599 of JAOPHQ010006420.1, forward strand.
GGCTACACATAGCAATTTATATTGCTATGTAAGGTTATATATTAATATTACATATACATATAGGCCTATATATTATTTCTATATTCAAAAACAGCAACAGCATCAACAACAACAATTGGCATGCAAAATGTAGAGTAAGAAAAAAGACATACATTAGTAGAACTTACAAATCCATGCTTGTCCGAGATGTTATTCGTCAGCTTGAGTTTGTGAAAATTGACGACTTTGGACATCCACTGTTCGCCGGTGGCCGGGCTGTCGGGGTGGATGTACATCCTCTTTGGCATCTCGGGGTCGGCCTTGCCTGCCACCATCCAGCGGGAGTTGTGAAATTTATACCTGCAGTCGTCGGCTGCTACAATGTCCATTAAAAGGATGTATTTGGCCTTCTTGTCCAGCCCAGTGCATCTCACTTTAAACGGGGGGAACATCCGCCTGTGAAAATTGAGCAAACAATTTGTGTGAGCATTTATTTATTTTATTTTTTAGGGGGGAAACAAAGCTGAGTCTTGGCTGTGATTTGATCCTTTATGATTTTAAAGGCCCATGTTGCACAGACGGAGCAGCCATCTTTGTATACGGCATTGAGGGGCACTGACAGGGCTGCACACACACCGATAGCTAATTAATACCGCGATGTAGTACTATTTGTTATTATTATTATTATTATGTATTGTTGTAATCTCTTTTATATATATAGGCTATACATATATTCTATATATATATATATATAGGCCTATATATATATATATATATATATATATATATATATATATATATATATATATATATAAATACCATGGACCCATTAGGGCCGATGCAAAATTTGATAAGAAACCACAGTAGGGTTAACAAATGCTAACCACAATACGTAAATAGGACCACTCACAAATATATGCTATTCTTGTAATCTGCCAACTTATTTACATGACAATTGTTATGTATTGTTTTAAAAATATATAGAACTCCTTCTTTAATCATTAACGGGCATAAAGCATGTCTTACGCCTCGTTCAACAACGCACTTTAACTTTACAAATTAGTTTAAATCTCTGCTTGATTGAGATATAGTCACATTAACTTAATTTCTCCTTTAGACATTAGGCCTATGTTATTTGTAAAGTTAAAAAAAATAACACCAATTATGAACATGGTGTTTGCCTGTGATTTGCCTATTTAAGTCTCCAGCTTTAGTAAAAGCCTATATCCTATTTATTACTCAGAGGACGTACACATTGGGTCTTGTCGTACATTTGTAGAGTAAAAGTGTAGGTCTATTCAAATAATGTGCATACAAAAATTATATGATAATAGGGATATGGCTAGATGGATTTGTGGCTACCTATCACATTTCATATCATTAATAAATCAATGACCAAACGAAATGGTAGCCTATCGTATGAACACCACAATATTAGCCTCAGATAATTTTGAAACCATTTTAGAAAAACAGCATAAACCTATTATGTTTACCTTCCGGATTTAGTGATCACCATTTCAGTGCCTCGCTTATGGAAGAGTTCCCACAGCTCTTTAGCTTCTAGGTGAACTTTAGGGTCGTCCTCCACCTCCTCCTCGGGCTCCAACGTCTTCAGGGGCCTGAGGTGGGCGGCAGCCGCCTGGTGCCCCAAGGACGAGAAGTGCAGGCCCGTCTCCGCAGCGCCCATCAGCTGATCCATGATCGGCTTTCCCAGGGCGCCCGGCAGAGAGAGGGATCCGTTGTGAGGGAGCGCCAGGGCCGGAAAGAAGGGCGGTTGGTGACCAAGCATTGCACTCATGGCAAATTCCGGACCCCGGTGAGGTATAAACGGATGATATGCCATACTTGTTCCTGGTATGACCGGATCTCTCATCAGGAAGCTCATCCAAGTTCAGGTACCGAATATTTTTTGAGGGGTAGGGGGGGGGGGGGGGGGGGGGGGGTGTGGGGGGGTGGATTTCGAATGGACACTGACACAGCCTAGTATGAAGTAATAACTTGGATCATGAAGATCAAGAAGTAGCCTAGGCCAAACCAAAAAAACAAAAAAAAATATAAAACAAGATGCAGCCTGTATTAGTCTAGGTAATCTAAAAAATAAAAAAAAATCCACAGTAAAAAAAAACTGCAGAAACGTCCACTTATTTTCCACAAGTTGTCTCTATAGTGCCGTTTTTTTTCTGAGGGTGTTCAAAAAGCGAAAGTCTGGATCTAAAAAATCAATCTTTTTCCGCTGGTCTTCGGTACGATTGCGGAGCGTGGAATTCGGTAAAATTCTACGATTTGTCGCGCGGACATCGTTTGAATTAGACAGTGAAAAAAAAAAACGGCGAGTCACGTAATTGACTGTCGTGCTTCTTCTACTTCTTCTACTTCTTCTTCTACTTCTTCTTCTGCTCTCGCCGCTTTACAGTATCGGCGATCCTGTTAAAATGCGTTCTCCTTCTTATTGGCGTCGGTCCTCAGAGCGTACGACGCGATGTGTTGAAATATTTCGATAGCGCCGGATAATTCCTCTGCCTTCACTTGTTCCAGACATGCACCGTCGCACACGCGCACACACTTTATTCCTCTCTCTTTCACGCACACACACATTTCCGTGAGGACGGTCGAAGTGAAAGGAGTCCCGTTCGCAGGCAGGAGAAGGTGGTAAGGTCCCAGCACTAAGATTCTCCTAGCGCTTCTGTGCCCAAAGGTTTCATACTGTATGGATGTGTTGTGTGTGTGTGTTACGAGGAGATGGGCGCTCCGGTGATTGGCTCTTTGACGCTTTCGGACCAATTGTGTTGCCGCGTAGGCGTGGTTTTAACAGGTCGGGTGGAGGGGACAGACTTCAGACTTATAAAAGGTGTTTGGTGGAAAAAAAAAACTCAAAGGCTGTCGTGAAAGACCACCACCTCTTACTCGATGTTGTGTGAATATGTCAACATCATTAGAAGTTGCGCTATCGGTCGGTCGGTCGGTCCGTCGGTCGGTCAGGCGGGCGGGTCTGCGCGGAGAACCGAGCAAACGAGGAAACGCGCCGGAGCCCGGAGCCCGCAGACCGGAGCACGGGCTCCGGGTTTCGGTCTCCGGGCTCCGGGCTCCGGCTCGCTTTGTTCGCCAGATGAGAGACCGTCTCGACCCCTGCGGCAGAGCGCTTGAGCTCATAGTTACTTACCTTCAGACATAGTCGTAGTTATATAGCCATGCACGCCGGTGGACGCAATTTTTTTTTTTTTGCATTTATTTAGCCTCAGCGGGCTAATAAAAAGCATTTAAAATAAGCCTCGAGGAATTAATACGAGTGAGCATGTTGACACGTAATGCCATGTACAGTGTACAAAAACAACCTTGCATCATCTTTTGCTGTCGTCACATTCCCGATGTTGCGTTTTCAAGGAGTAAAGTCTTAACTGAACCACTTTCGTTTAAAATGTATGGAAATCCTACAGAAGAGACGCTCGGTGACAAGATTATGGACCATTAACAATATCCACAAAAAAACCCAGAAAAGAAATATAGGCTGCTCTCCAATCAAACACAACCATTTCTGCATGACATCCTATCTTGTTTGTTCTCTCTTCTTCTGTTCTGTGAGAATGATGCACATTGACTGAACGCAGCCTCTGCCGTTTTCTCATTGTCTTACCAAATTGCGGTTATGCATTGCCCATGAAGCATGGTTTCCTAAACAGTAGGCCTGATATTGAATTGATCTATTATCAGAATATATATTTTAATTTCGGACCTGTGGCACGGCCTGTCTTTAATGTGTTGCTGTCCTCGGTGTGTGCGTGGACACGGTCTACGTCGCTGGACCTTTGCCTTGTGCAAAATGTGCCGCTATGTCTGCGCAGGCCTACTAACAATAAATCGGACGACTTACTTTTCACCTGTTTGTGCATGCGTGCAGTATAATAGTAAGACGTAAGGCTGGATGC
>JAOPHQ010006420.1:22500-25000 GCA_030340625.1 Merluccius polli
CAATGCTTTTAAGTGGAGAGCAGAATAAAGCTGTGCATTCCTCCACCAAAGAAATCTGGGGATGGGGTGGTGGTGGTGGTGCTGCTGCTGCTGCTGCTGTGATGGTCTGTGTGTGTGTGTGTGTGTGTGTGTGTGGGGGGGGGGGGGGGGGCGGTTATGGTGGCTTCTCTCTGGAGGTTAAGTGGGATAAGTGTGTGGCTCATGTCAGAAAATGCCCCACCCAGCAGCCCCTCTCCCCCCCCCCACCCATAGGTTCTGGAAAATTTGCAATAGGGTCATATTGGATTACTGTGTTTTGGTATTTACATGGAGACAGAGGGCTTTGAAATGGAAAACCTTAGGCGGAAAAGCAAGTGCCATGCAGTCTGAGGGACTGGGTAAGAGAAACCTATCGCTGATTTGATGGCTGATGGTACGGTAGGGTTGAAAAATGCCCTTTTCGTGCACAATCAGGCGTCTTGTTATAGAGACCTGTAGGCTACTGATTGGAGCAAATGGACTTTAAAGTACAATCACAACAAATACTGAACACAAACATTATTAGAGGTGTATAGTTTTTTTTGGGGGGGGGTGCATCTATTGTATTTGCAGCAACACAACTATAGGCCTCCACGTACACATGTTGCTGAGTATATGGCTGCACTATTGTTGTTTTTATATAGGCCTAGGCCTAAGTAAAAAAAAAAAAAAAAAGCTTTGAGAAAAAACGTTGGACCTGAATAACTTCACAGTATTTGTTTTAAGTGTTTCCCGGGGGTTGAGCCAGTCTGAGGTAGTCTTTTTGTAAGCGTGCAGGGTTTGCTGGTTCATTTGGAGGAGCTCCCTGCAGGCTTGTGGCGCAGCCTTAGTGTTTAATCCAGACAATCTCACTGTAAAACACTTAACATAGCCTACGTCAGTAACTCAGCCATGGTACTGTTTTTTTCTTTTCTTTTTTCTGTCTTGTAAAAACGACATTGCAGTCAGGTAGGTTAGTCCGGTGTGCTGAAAAGGCGAAAATTGCATTCTGTGCGATATCTGAAAGGAAACTTTCGGACGGCCTTCAATTAACCGATATATTTTATCGTGTGCTTCACACACCAGTTGTCAGAGACATCGCTCGTTTATTAAGCCTATTGCCCAATGCCAACTCTTGTTCAACGGAGAATTAGCGAATGAAATGTGTTATGTTATAGCCTTAGTTAATGGACTTAATAAGGGATTATTTTTTGTAGGCCATGCGCTCGTGTAGCCTACTTGATGGTTGAATCCCACATTAGGGCCTACTCATTAATGCTGCTGAATTATTATATTAATGGTTTATCATAATGTATTAGCTTTGATTAAAATTCTGAATAATAAATAAATAAATAGGCCTGGCCTAAATAAAGACCTCATGGTCATATTGGTATGTGCGAGATGAGGGAGCTAGTTAAATAACGTGACCATTAGTTTAAGGTGCTTCTTTATTTTAAGTAGGCTATGATTTTAGTCACCCCCCCCCCCCCCCCCCCCCAAAGAATATTTAATTAAAATATTTTAGATTAAAATGTAATGGGAATGCGAGGCTTCAATGAGGCCTATTATGGGTTTCGCCCCCAAAGAATAGTGGCCTATACAGTAAAGAAAGTGGTAAAAACAAGTGTTTTGTCTGTATTTCCAAAGAGCATATGACGTGTAGGCTTTTACGTACAGGCCAGTCGTCTGTAACTTTGCGGTCTGACACAAACCTCTCTGCTGGCTACCCTTTCTGCCCCTGTGGAAACTTGACCCCCCGTTTCTGGTTGAATTCACGGTTTTGTCAGGAGCGAGAACAACAATTTGAAGTGTAAGCGCGCTGCAGTCTCAAACGGTAAAGTTGAGTGCGGTCAATTGCCTCGTGTGTGTGTGTGTGTGTGTGTGTGTGTGTGTGTGTGTGTGTGTGTGTGTGTGTGTGTGTGTGTGTGTGTGTGTGTGTGTGTGTGTTTGTGTGCGTGTGTGTGTGTGTGTGTGTGTGTGTGTGTGTGTGTTGACTTGGAACTAAGGATGCTTATTTTATTTCCCCGTTTTAAATGCCCTTTAAAATGTTTTACAGTTTATTATGCTTTCAGCCCACTTTTGTTCTACTTTTTTTTTAATGTTAAGCCTAGTGTGCTTATGTGCTAATTTTGAAATACAGACATGAATCCTTCGTTGCGAATTTTGAAATTATCCAGTGAACTTCCAGTAGTAAACACATTTGTCTCTAAGTCATATATATTTATAACCTCAAGTATCAGGAATTGAAGCAAAAAGGCCTCACGCAGCCAATTTTACAGGTGTAGGCCTACACATTCGCTGTACGCCGACAAGACATTGTAGGCTATTTGTGAACTTACCAAAACACAGGAAAAAAAGAAAAAAGTAAACTGAACCATCCCCCCCCCCCCCCCCCCCCCCCCCGCCACTCGTATCCCTTTTCGTTTGCCAAGCAGGTCTTTGCTTGATGATGTTATAGGCTTGCGTCGTAAAGCCGCCTGGCTCTTCCTGCAGGGCAGTGGCC
>JAOPHQ010006420.1:30000-43048 GCA_030340625.1 Merluccius polli
AATTGTCACTCACTTCTATCGTTCAAAACGCAAGTCAGGACATATTATACAGTATATATTATTATATGTTCTATTGCGCAGTCCCCCTTTTGCTGCTGTAAGACTGCAAATGTCCCCGCTGTGGGACTAATAAAGGATTATCTTATGTTATGTTATCTTATGTTAAGTTATGTTATCTTATGTTATCTTATCTCATGAAGAGCTTCTGTTTAAATCACACAGCGCTTGTTTTCGAACATTCCTCCATCATGCGTTGCCGCCTGTGGTCCGGTCCGGTCCAGCCGAGTGAGCAGCAGCCCTACATATTCTCCCCCATCCATCAAGGAAGAGGAGAGAGAGAGATTTTTTTCAATAAATAATTCACCAGCGAGAGCCAGCCCAGCGCTAATGCCTACATGAACAAATCTCTCGGTTACAGGCGCCCTGGGACTGCACCAGGCCGAGAGCTTATACTTAATAAACAAATACAGGTTCTGACAGGCTCTGGTTTCAGCCGTGTCTTTCTGAGAGAGGGCGTTTCGTATAGGCTACGTGACGGCGCGGCGGCTGAAACCCAAACGACGTCACTTCCTCTGTGGGTGAAGGTTCGAGGGGTCGGCGGTAGGTTGTGGCGGCCGAAGCTAAAGCAGGCCTACGTCGGGGCTAATGCTACAGCACGCTGCGAAAACCTACAGGATTAGCTGGCTTGTTTTCTCCCGTCTTTCCTTCATAAAGAATTCAAAAAGAAGCACAAACGTGTGTGTGTAGAATTTGACTTCACTGTAAGTAATTCATACACGACACGTCCTTACATTTTTGTATTTTTTTTGTCACTTTTGGAAACACACAATAACTCGCCAAACCAACTGCATTCACTTACATCTCTACACCAATAAACTAAGCTTTGCTCGCAATTCTACATGCGTACCCTTTATCCTCTTAGCCCCTTTAGCTGGCACCATACATACAACTAGACAGACGGGCCGTGTTGTGTCTAGCGAGGCCCAGGATGTGTCAGTAGTACAGACCCTATAGCATCGACCACGCAGACACACGAGAAACATGACCTGGACACGGTTCCTCAACCCCCCCCCCCCCCACCACCACCACCATCCTCCTCCTGACGTATGGACCAAGTACCCATGTTAATATGTGTGTATGTGTATGTGTCCAGATTGTGTGGCTGGTATTTGTATTTTTTGGCGTGCACGGCGATGTGACCCTGTGCCTGTGAGTGTGGGATGTCACGACGCGGCATCTGTCAGCTTGAACATATTGGGGTGTGCGTGTGTGCGTGTGTGCGTGTGTGCGTATGTGCATTTGTGTGTGTGCGTGCGCGCGTGTGTGTGCGCGTGTGTGTGTGTTCGTTGTCAGAGTGGGCATGGTTATCAGTCCATATGTGTGTGTGTGTGTGTGTGTGTGTGTGTGTGTGTGTGTCTACTGCTAGAGTCGTCTACACGAAATATTCAAGGTTTAAGTGAAAATTGATCTGCTGATCTCGAGTCTGTGACTGTTTTTTTATTCTCTCTCTGTTCTTCTTCTTCTCTCTCTTTCTCACCAGATCTCCCCGGAGGTAACTGAGGGTGGGGGGGGGGGGGGGGGTATCCCGATATCACATGTCAGTTAGATGACCAAGTTCAGGGTTCAGGACCCACCCTACTACTACAAGACTGCAGCAGCTCGGATCAATGGAATACTGTTGGGGATAGAGACCGCCACGCCCCCCCCCCCCCCTGCACACACACACACACACACACACACACAGTGGGTCAGAGCCTGATTGGACGAAGGCCCTGGATATTTTGACCACTGCCCATATTAGGAGGTATGCTGTATATCGATTCAGGTAATCGGAGAGACTTCCATTGCGTCGAAAGTCACCGTTTGGGTTTCTGTATTATTTCATCTAGAAATGTATTTTTGTTATGAACATTGTTATTAAGTTAAGAGCTTGCATGTTTTATTATTATTTGTTTTGTCAAAATAAGTGATATCTTCTCCCGTTATTAGTGTGTGTGGTTATACTCACAATAATACAGTAATATAAACTTTTATATGTAATAATCACAATAGATGAAAATGATAGGCTTACATTTAACAAATAAAAAAAGTAAATTATCCATCACAACAAACAACATGAATGCCTTGAGTTGCACAGTTCCTATTAGATATCAACACCTTACTCTTCCCGTTGCACCGATAACACATCTGCTACTTGCTAAGCTACCTATAGCACAAAGCAATGAGGGGACAATGGTAGACAGGCTCCAGCAGGGTACATGTATATATATATATATATATATATATATATATATATATATATATATATATATATATATATATATATATATATATATATATATATGGTAGCACTTTACAATAACTGCAACTCATGAACACATAATAAATATAGAGTCATAAATTATAAATAAGATAATGAAATAATGGTTTATGAGATTATTTATAAAGTGTGTGTTAATGATTTACAAACTATTTACTATTTCAAATTTACAATGTGCTAACACTGCTTTGTACACACTTAATAATGCTGTAATTCATGATTACTTTCGGTAGTTAACCCATGAACAATCTTATAAACCATTATCTCATTATCTTATTAATAATTTATAACTGATTAAGAATTGCTTACTAATGAGTATTCATATAAGAATAAATGCTTAATTAATAAATGCTTAATTCGCTATTCACTACTACCTCATTAATGCTTGTTGTAAGGTTGCAGTTATTCTAAGACTGTACCATATATACCGTATATATATATGTGTGTGTGTGTATGTGTATGCTCTGCCTCTCTCGGTTGCCTCTCCCTTTGCCTCCACGTCTTGGCAGGCTGATGACAGATCTCTACAGAGTACATGTGGACGCCGCAGCTCCCCGCGGCTGCCCTCTGCACACCTGTAAAACAAAGACAATTCATTCAAAAAAACAACAACAACCCATAACAGGAGTGAATGAATGAAGCTCAAGGCGGGTGTGAAGCATGAGGTGGCTCGCCGCCCTGTCCGTGTGTCTATTTTAACCTGAGAGCTGTTTATATACATATATGTTATCGTCTTGTTGACGTTGCGTGTGTGCGTGTGTGTGTGCGTGAGTGTGCGTGTGGGCGTGTGTGTGTTTGGTTTCATCTGTCACACACACACACACACGCCCCCCCCCCCCACCCACCCACCCCTCTTTTGGCAGTTCACTTTTGGGAAATGTTAAATGTTTCCTTCCAGTGGATCATATTCCAGAGTCGTTTTAATCACCAACCTCACTCCACCCCCGCTGCCCCACAGCCCGCCCCTTACAACCTACACCACTATCACCTTCTCTTCTTTTTTCAAAACCCAAAATTCCTAGCATCTCTCTCTCTCTCTCTGTCTCTCTCTCTCTCTGTCTCTCTCTCTCTCTCTCTCTCTCTCTCTCTCTCTCGGCCTCTCTCGCTCCGTCTCTCTCCCTCTCTCTCTTTCTCTTCCTCTCTATCTCTCTCTCTCTCGCTCCCCCCTTCTCTCTCTCTCTCTCTCTCTCTCTCTCTCTCTCTCTCTCGCTCTCTCTCTCAACCACAGCCCAGCAGAGAGAGTTAGCACGGTGTTGTTTGCCGGCCCGCTGTGCGTGTTTGCACCCAGCTCCTAGCTAGCAGCCGCCAGCGCCCATTACTCCCACCCGCAAGCCCAGCCAACCAGGCCAGTTAGCAGAGCACAGCCACCAGAGAGAGAGAGAGAGAGAGAAAGAGAGAGAGAGGGGGGTGGGGGGGGGGGGGGGGGAGAGTAGTATAGTCGTGCCAAGGAGAAGGAAGGTGGGGGCACCCTGTTTCCCAGGGTGAGGATGACGATAAACATGAGAGGGTCTGAAGTAAAAAAAAAAAAAAAGAAGAAATCGAGTGAAAGGGGGTGGGATAGAAAGGATGGGGGGAGGCGGGGGTGTGGTTGGGAGGCTGCTTATCGTGTTTGGATCATGGACACCTCCGCCCCTCCTGGCAGGAATGTATATGGCGGCCTTGTAGTGGGAGCAGAAACAGGGGAGGAGGAGGAGAGGGAGGAGGAGGAGGAGGAGGAGGAGGAGGAGGAGGAGGAGGAGGAGGAGGAGGAGGACGTAAGCATACAAGAAGAGGGGAAGTAAAAAAATTAGGGGGGAGAAAAAAGAAAGTATAAATGAAGGGGAGAGGCGGGTGGCAGGGGGGGGGGGGGGGGGGTTAAGAGGGAAGGAACGGGACGGGCCCCGGTGTGAGTGCAGTGCTGACACGCATAGATACACACACACACACACACAAACATACACACACCAACACACAGACGAGACACCCATGACTCTCGCACGCACAGGTATACACAAAATGCGCTCATAGAAACACTCATATACACACACACACACACACAGGCACACGTGCAGACTGAGAGTCTGCACACCAATCATGTCACTCAACTTCCTCTGGCCGGGTTGAGAGCACCACTGGGGGATTATATAGGAAAACAAACAGAGCATTAGCCACCTTAAACACTATTCAGCTGAACTGTTGTACCTCCATGACACCCCGCGCTAACGCAGCTGTGGCGATGCTAATGCTAACGTTGCTAACGGAACGATCAGAAAGAATGTCAAAAGTGACTTATCGGAACGATATATAGGCCTAATAATAATAATAATAATAATAATAATAATATTATTATTATTATTATTATTATTAATAATAATAATAATAATAATAATAATAATAATAACAATATTATTATTATTATTATTATTATTAATAAAAACAACAATAATAATAATAATAATAATAATAATAATGGATTCAACTTGTGTTGCATAAAGTTAGCGCAAGAAAAAAACACAAGCCTCACATATGGTACCATTTTTTACCAACTACCTGAATTTAAGCGGTGAGGACCGCTGCAATAAATGTCATCAGGGTTCATGACAATATTGGTTTTAGCATTCGTTATGATAACTCTCGTGTTGCCCCCTAAATCGTAGCTTGGTGACGAGTGAACCACGCATCGTACGTAGAAATCCCAAATATCACATCTGAGAAAATGTTTGTTTTTTTTGTTTTAAAGCGTAAAAGCATATAAAGATGACGGTGGCACAAAGCGCTGAGCAAGCCTCCGCCGTACGTCGTCCACTTTATTGCATTTCAACACCCAGCCACTGGAGAGATTAGAAATATTCATTTGTAAGGCCTGTTGAAACTCAATAGTGATCTTTGGATGGCATTCCTATATGCGGGCTGCAAGCACTCTGACAATATGTCAGCGACAAGAACAGATTCTGTCAGGTGGAGATTGGGGTTCAGGAGTTCATTCATAGTTCAACTGGGAGCATACCGCACGATCTTTACATTTCCATTCAGCCTTCCTCCGCTTCTCCTCTCCTCCTCTTCTCTCTCCGTCATACCTCCTTGTCTTCTTCCCCTACTTCTCACTATCCTACCGTTGTTATTTGTTTTGTTTTCTTTGTAAATGTAAATGCCAGTATCTTTCCTAAAAATGTCTTGAGTGCTTTTTCTCTCAGCAGAGTTTCGGACATTTTGTTTTTTTCCGCCAAGCTTTCCTTTCATACCTGGCTGTGAGGCCTATCACGAAGACATATGTATGGCTGCTTCCTGCCACGTATGTAGGTATGGTAAACAGATTTAGACATCAAACGAAAAACTACCAATTTAAACATGTTTATTTTTTTCCAGTCACCAACTGCCGAACCCAAATGGCAGCCAACTCAACAGCGCTGTATCAATAAATCTTAAGAGAAAAAGACAAGAAGGAGACATTAGAGGAAACTGTGTAGTTTCAGCACAAAGAAACCATGATGTCAACCAAAAGGACAGAAAAAGACAAATAAATTATATAACATGGAAGAAATTAAACAATCAACAATATTTGGGTGCAACACATTTTTGGAAATTGAAAAAGGAAAGCTGGTATCTGAGTAGTTCAATATTTACAGAACTACCCTCAAGTATGTTGTCTGTCATACCGCCATACCTGTTGGACATCAATATAGTTTTTATTTCTAGTTCACATTTTTAAATTTTTTCAGAGGAGTCTCGGAGGAATGACTATAAAACAACGTTGATTGTACTTTGATCAATAGAGAACAATTATAGCAATAATAAAAGGACTGTTATCAATTATGCAACATACACATACTAATTCAACCAATCCATCTAGCACACGATTAAAAAATCATTTAAATTCCTCCTACGAAACAAAATATTGAAAACGCAGAATCGCCCCGCTCCCATGTGTTAAAGAAAGAGTTTTTCTAACCTAGTTCAACGGGCTTGTCTAACCCAAGTGGCATCGACGCTAACTTATTACTAGCACATGTGACCGGGTGAGAGCGTGTATGTGCCAAGCCCTATCACACAGCATCTCCTGCCAACAAACCCTGCACCCCCCTCCACTAAAAAAAACCTCCCCAAACCCCCCCCCCCCCAAATGGATCTCTGCCTTCATTAATGCAGGCCCACGGCAAACACATGTTTCCACATGTTAGGGGGGGGGGGGGGGGCAGGGGGGGTGCAAACATCTGGCTTATTTTTTATTTAATTTGTGGGTCCTCTCTTCCTCCCTTTCACCTTCTTCCTCCTCCTCTTCCTCCTCCTGGTCTGTTCTGTTGTTCAGAGCACTGGGGAGGTAAGGGTGGGTCGAGGGGGGGGGGGGGGGGGGGGGGTTAAGGCAGGGAGGAAGGGAAGGGGGAGGAAGGGGAGCGTTGGTCTTGTTGTGGCGAGGGGGACTTCAAAGAAGATTTGGACATTAGTCATGAGCCAAAGGAGGGAGAACATGGTCCACGGTGGGGATTTGCAGCCTAATGGCCCCTCTGGGTGGGGGGTGGGTGGGGTGGAGGGGGGAGGCTTCTGGTCTAATTTCAGAGGTGCTGAAAGTGAGTCTTTATGGAGTATACGCCATGTACTCAGGTCATCTGTGTTTTTTGCGCCCCCCCCCCCCCCCCCCCACCCCCTTGTGTTTTCGCACTCCTTTTAAGGGCGTTAATTATGTGGATGAATGGAAATTGAAAGTCTTGTCGGGTGCGGATTGAGGAAGATAAGAATAGAAACGAACGACGATGTTGAAAACATTTTGACGTGAGGTTTCGACGTAACGTAACTGAACTGAGAAGAAGAGCATTGCCGGCAAAACAATTTTTTTTGGGGGGGGGGGGTGAAATGTAACGCACATGATTTACAACCGACGGAGCGGGCTGTAGGGTAACTCGACCGCCGCAGACTGCAGTTTCTTTCCATTCTGATGTTTGTCTCTCTGCTCTGTATCTCCAGCAGCAGTATAATTGTCACATTATGTGCTCGCTCACCAAGAGGCTAAGGCCTCGCTTGGTAAACAAGCTATAGTAATATCCGTAGACATGTGACTTTTATTTTGAAATATCACCCAGGAGTTGACGTTCCCAGTTTGGGCTGATAGTTATTAACTCAACGTATCATTAATAGCTTCATAATGTACCTCATAAACGGAAAGTAACCTTTGGACAGCAACTATTTCAGATTTATGCCGTGTCCGTTGTCAGATTTGAATGCAGCTTTATCCTCACGGTGCGTAGCTTTATAATGACATCAGGAGAATTGTATTATGTATTAATAGTCATTATTTTAGACATACTCACCAAGTTATATGACTTTTACTGAACTTCCACACATAAATTCATCTGATTGGCGTATTCATCCTAATCTATGCGATCGTTTTGTTTTCCCGCAAACGTTGCTTTCCCTCCTTCACTTGGCCAACTTGGTCTCTCTTCCCCCCTTCCCTCTCGTATTATTCTTTTTATACGGGAAAGTTGAGAAAGCGTACAAAGTGAGGACCACCATATAATCCATCAGGTGTAATTCATGTTATAAAAACCATTCATTGTTTGGGACTAGGCTCTGGTATTGTGTCCTGCCAAACAACACAGAAGTTCCAAGAAAGCCAGATTGGATGATAAAGGAGAGAGTGTGTGTGTGTGTGTGTGTATGTGAGGGGGGTGGGAGGTGGGGGGTACTGGGGCTATTGGGGGTGTGGGGGTGTGGGGGTTCGGAGGTTGCCGCTGCACATGTGCTGCCTAATTGCAGATCTCACCATGCGGAAACTATTCTCCACAACCATTTCAAAGCTGCGATAGGTGTCACTGCAAGGTTAAGCCAACTTCAAAATGGACGTTGGGTTTTCCCTCTCCGCTCATGGAATTGATTGTGAAGTGTTGCGTAGCCAGTTGGTGAGCGAAACGGAGGAGGATCGGAAAGATGGAAATAGAGTGAGGGAAAATAGAACCAGAGTGAAGCATGAAGGGAGGGCGGCGCAACGTCAAAGCCTGGTCACGACTGACTTGACTGACTGACTGACTGGTTCTAGGAACGCCTTCACGGTTTCTCTTAGACCTGAGAACGGTGGGCTAGTATGTGCATGGAGCAGGAGTCCAGGCCTTAAATACAGTGGGCTCTGCATGGCACGATTCCTCTCGCTATGTCAAAGACGAGTAATGCCAGGACAAGTTTTTCTGCTATTGTCATGATTGGCACCCGCGATTCCCCTCCGGTCCACTGTGGGGAACCCAGGAGCTCGCGGCGTCATCAGCGTGAACGCTCACCTGAGTTCTGATTTCACTTCCTGTCATGGACTATTTAAGAGCAGTGAATCCTAGCATTCACCGCTCGGTCATGATTCTTCGTGCGCCTAGCCGTAGCTACGTGATATCGCTTTTGTTAATTCTCTTTGTTGTTTGTTCTGGACTCGTGGAACTTTTCTCTTGGTTTGTGCCTTTTTTCCTTTTGGATTATTCTGCCTCACTGGAATAAACTTTGAGTACTGCACTGCTTGCTTCCTCTCTGTGGTCATTGTCTGGTCCTGACAGCATGACCGAGCCGTGAATGCTAGGATTCACTGCTCTTAAATAGTCCATGACAGGAAGTGAAATCAGAACTCAGGTGAGCGTTCACGCTGATGACGCCGCGAGCTCCTGGGTTCCCCACAGTGGACCGGAGGGGAATCGCGGGTGCCAGTCATGACAGCTATGCATAAAGCGCGTCAAAGTACATCATTTTCAAGATATTGGATTTTTCTATTTTATTTCTATTAGAGTAGTATCAAAATATGTCTGTTCTGAACGCGCTGATGGCTTGGCCTATATATATATATATATATATATATATATATATATGCATGAAAAAAATAAAAGTGAAGAAAAATCAGCTTTTGGTACTTTAAGTATATTTTGATGCTGATACTTTTGTTCTTTTACTTGAGTAACATTTTCAATGCAGGACTTGTAACAGTATTTCTACAGTGTGATTAGGGCTGGATGATACGGCCAAAACTTTCTATCTCGGTATAGGTCATTTAATATCTCGATAATGATGTATATAATGATATAGCATGTTTTCTTGTAATTCAGTAAATAAATAGTCTATATAAAATAACCACATGGTAAAGCCTATTTTGTATACTCCTGTGTGAATTAAATTCTTGAAATACTGAAAAGTACTGAATATTTTCTCTTTTTTTTTCATCACATCACTGCAATGCAGCTTTAAAGCTTAAAACCAGGAAAAGACAACACTTATGCCAGATCACGATATTACGATATCCACAATCTAAGAGGATATCTCGTCTCATATCACGATATCGATATAATATCGATATATTGCCCGGCCCTAACGGTGGCATTAGTACTTTTACTTAAGTAAAAGAGGTGAGTCATCTTCCACTACCAAGTACATAATGTGATATGCAGACAATGGGGTCCTCAACAGCTCCAATAGTGGATTAGCAGTTGATGGATAGGCAGAGAATCCTTTCACTCGCCAGGCCTGATTAATCAAAAGCAGAGCACCCTGAAGACCAGAAGTCTGGCTATTAGGAATGTGTTTACGATCCCACCATTACTTCCCTCTCAAAATATTTACCAATTAGGGTCATAAATGTTCAAATGTGATGTGTGCGAGGCAGCGAGCTACACGCAAGAATGCAAGTGAAAGCTGCGTTGCCGTAGTCTGACAATGCCTGAGATATTGTGAGTGCCGTCTTCTGTGAGATTCTAGATAATGTTCGCTATTTTTGGCGTCGGTAATGGTGCTTGAACGCTTTCCCCGATCCCATCCTGTTGGTCCTTTAGGCCTAACTTCCGCACAGACTGTTTGTTCTGAAACTGTATGCTTTTACAGAAATGCTTTTTTGTTGTGTGTATGTGTTTGCGGGAGTGTGAGTTTGCATCTGTGTGTCTGTGAAAGTGTGTGAGTGTGTGTGTCTTCGTTTGTGTGTGTGTGTGTGTGTGAGTTTGTGTGTGTGTGAGTGTGTGTGTGTGTGTGTGTGTGCGTGTGAGTGTGTGCGTTTGTGTTTGTTACTGAGTGTGTGTGTGTTTGCCTGTGCAGCACGCCGTCCAACACGGCTACGGTCACATCTGTTTGTCATGTTAGCACTTAAGCGGCTGAAGGAACTATGATGCTAAGTGGAGACGTGGCCCTCCCCTCTCTCTCTCTCTCTCTCTCCCTCTCCTCCCCTCTCTGTCTCTCTCTCCCCCCCTCTCTCTCTCTCTGTCGCTCGCCCATCCTCCCATTCTCCTAATTACATTTGTTCATTAATCCATTTTCCGCCCACTTCTCCTGCTTGTTTGTGTTGCTGCTCCAGTGGGCTTACGCCTCCTTAAACCTGGAGACACTGACCTTTAAGGAGATGCCGACAAAGTCTGTAAGACCCCTTCACCCCCTGGCTCCACCGCTATTACACACACACACACATACACACACGCACACACACACACGCACACACTCCCCACCCTTGGCCCCTGAGTATCCCCCCTCAGGCCATCTCCTTCAGCAAGGCTAATAGAGTTAGCCTAATGTCTGCACAGTGCCAGTCATAAACCTGATTTGGAGCTAAAGCCTCAGTGGTGAGGCTGCCACGCCTCCTATAGGGACCCAGAGAGAGAGCGAGAGAGAGAGACATGTTAAAAAAGAGAGTGAGTATATCTTTAGACTGCCAAACGAGGTCGTGGTGCTGGTGGCGGCAGTGGTGGCGGCGGTGCAAGGGGGGAGGGGGGGCAGGACGGGTTGGGGGGGGGGGGGGGGGGGGGGTTTGGGGGGGGGCGTAGCTAAGGCAACTGCAGACAACCTAATTGGTATTGACATCCGTGTCTCGGAGGAAATTTGACATCTAAGGGCAAATCATTCTATTTAGTCGCCTGAATGGTCTCCGAAGGCGGGGCCCCGAGCAGCACAATCGCGGGAGCCTGCGCCGCGTCCTCGTGTCTGGGTTGGGTGGGGGGGGTGGGGGGGGGGGGTGGGGGGGGTGGGGGGGGGCGGCGGGTTGGGGTGGGGGGGGGGTGGGGATGGGGCAGCTAGCGCCACTACCGCCGCCGCCGCCGTGCACCAATCAATCCTAATCTGATCAGGGGAGGTGGGAGGGTTGGGGGGGGGGCGAGGGACACAAAGAGGGAGGCAAAAAAAAAGTTAAATAAAATCAGAAGCACCGTTTGGGGTAATGTTTAACAAGAGGGCGCACAATCGAGGCGGGGGGGGGTCCTGTAATGCGCTCGCCGTGGTCGATGGTTAATGTATAGAAGCCCGGAGGTAATGGCTCTTCAGCCAAGGTGGCCGCGGCTACAAAGAAATCTGCTGGCTCCTGCTAAAAGACTCCGGGGGCCGGGGGGCCGGGGGGCCGGGGGGCCGAAGACCTTTATTCTGTTAGAGCATCAAGTATGGCCGCCGCCCTGGACAACACAGACACTCTGATTCTATTATCCTCTCACTCCCCTGAGAAGCTCATCTCATCCTGCTGGGCTTGTTGTTGTTTGCCGCCCCACCGACTGACCATCAATGAGGAGGAAAGAGCGACGCGCTGCAGTCTGCTTACAAAGCACGCACACGCAGAAACGCACACGCAGACACGTGTCACGGGGGCGCCGGCATATGCGGACGCACACACAAAAGCGCACACATGCGGGCGCACAGACACAGGCGCACGCACATACACACACACACACACACACACACCAAGAGACACACACACATAAACACGTATGCACCAACAGACACACATACACACCAACAGACAGACACACACACACACACCAACAGACACACACACACACATACACACAAACAGATACACACACACACCAACAGACACACACACACATACGCACACACACTTTCCCTGGGTTGTGGCAGCATAATAACTTAGTGGAGTGTGTCTTTTTCACTATGATGGGACCTTATACATTTTCGTCAACAATGTGAGCTGTCATTGTCATTGTCAAAGTTGTATATGCAGTCACAATGCTGATCATAAAAATGTTTATTTTGCTGTTGTGGAGTTTGTAATTTGTTGACATTTAAAACATATCAATGTCCTTTAATTTGCTCTGTAAAACAAGTTAGACACACCCTGTGTGTGTGTGTGTGTGTGTGTGTGTGTGTGTGTGTGTGTGTGTGTGTGTGTGTGTGTGTGTGTGCGTGCGTGCGTCTCCTTTATTTGTTATTTCCTGCGTTGGCTTCCATGGTGCTTGTTTGAAGGGGCTGGTTTGACCCGCCAGACTGAAGGAAAACACAACGTAAATTAACATTTGTGCTTTCCTAATTCAAGTCATATGAAATATATTAATCTGCCGATAGTAACTGTTGCAACGTTTACAATGAGAAACGTATATAATAATGAGAATAGTATTTCGAGTGCCATCGGAGGGAACGATATTCTCTCCTGTGTGAATATCATTGCTTTATACTGACCACAACGCATTTAATAAACAAAACAAAAACTTAAGTTGTAATTATAATTATTCTAATTATCATTTCTTTCTCCAAATGTTAAAAGCAATGTTTCATTTAAAGGTTTTGGTCACAAATGTAATTTGACTGTTAAGAGCGAACGGCCCAGCTTATTTCCTTTTTCCTTTTTTTTCCAAACACACACACGCACGCACACATGCATACACACACACACGCACACACACACACACACACACACACACACACACACACACACACGTGGCAGAGTCTGCGTGAGATACTAAGCTGTCGTCTAAGATGTCAAGATGATAAATTGCGTGTGAAAATATTGTCCCGGTTACCAAGGGA
>JAOPHQ010006421.1:0-28005 GCA_030340625.1 Merluccius polli
CGCCCCCCCCACCCCAACACACACACACACACACACCGCCCCCCTCTCTAAAAAAAAATAATGAAATTGTCCTGTGTTGTTTTGAAGAGAGAAGCAACCTGGCAAAGCAACAGTCGGGTTGTTTTGAGGAATGTTGGTGAAGGCCTCTGTCCTGCTGTCTCCTCCTCCTCCTCCTCCTCCTCCTCCTCCTCCTCCTCCTCCTCCTCCTCCTCCTCCTCCTCCTCCTCCCTCCCGAAGTGAGGAGAGTTCAGGAAGTGGATGAGTCACTCACGATGACGCATCGCCCCCTGTTAAGGGAATAGAGTGGAGCGGGGGTGGGTGTGTCACCCACAGGCCGACGCCAAAGAAGCAGCACATTTACAGACAGTGGCTCGTTAGCGTCAGATAAATATAGTGCCCCCCCCCCCCCCACGCCACCCCACCGCCACCCCCCCACAACGCCGTTGTCTAAAGGCTGTCACTCGGAGGGGGAGGGGGATAGACCAGATCGCTAGGGGGGGGCCTCGCTTTTCCCCCATTTATCCTCGCCAAACTCCATTATCAACTAGTGGTGGGCTATGCGATAACACTGCTTTTTTTGTGTGTGTGTGCATGTGTGTGCGTGTGTTTTGATAGCACAGTGTCTAGACTGCCTCCATTGGTAGCATGGCTACGCACATCTGCTGCTGATCGAGTGAAGGGAGAGAGTGTGTGTGTGTGTGTGTGTGTGTGTGTGTGGGGGGGGGCGTGGGAGTGTAGGTGCATTATTCACCTTCTTTTCATCTTGCTCTTTCCCTCCTGCGTCTGACGGGAGCATAATTGTCTTGATCTGCGTCCAACAGACCTTTTGTTTTGAATTACTGGTCTGGGCTAGTCCGTCTTCAGTCCGGTTTCCCCCCTCCCCTTCCATGATCCACCCACTCCCATTAGTGCATCAATTACAGAGACAAGAGGAGAAGAGGCTCGCTGCCGGGCTTGTTTGCACTTGACTGTGCGTCACCGGTCCCGTCTCCCAGTCTGTCTCCTCCCGTCTCACAAACATGACAGCCACTTATGTCTGGGCCCAATATATATATTCATCTCGTCGAGCAGGAATCCTAATTGAATGGTTTTGCTCTCGCCCAACTAACGGGCCCCTCTACCTCCCTTGATTTTTAACCCCGGCTTGCCCAATCAGGTGCTTCGTTTGTTTGTTGTCGTTTTGGTTGTTTTTCTGGGCCGACATCGTCATCGCCGGTAAATTCCATGCCGGGATGTATACGTTGCATTTATATTAGATGGATTTCTTTTACGCACGCACGCACGCACACACACACACACACACACACACACACACAAACACAGCGGTTGACGTTAAAGCCGTCCTACTTACTGTCCCAGCGTCGGCAGTGCCGTAAGCCTGCGTCCCGGGTCAGGCGTGTACTTGCTTGTAAAAGGCTTGTTTTTGCATTCCACCCGCCTGGCTGCGTGATCTATGGTGTTATCCTGCTGTCACGCGCTTTCATTACTTCCTCGCTCGCCGTGGTGTGTGGCACCAATACAGATGTTCAGGAAAGCCCCTGCCTTCTAATGCTTGTCTGTTGGTCTGTGTGTGTGTGTGTTGTGTGTGTGTCTCCCTGTCTTTCTCTCTCTCTCTCTCTCTCGCGCTCTTTCTTCTTTATGTAAAAAAAAATGTAAATATATATATAAGTAAATGATTGGATTATGCTCCGCTGTTTACTGCTAAAGGTGTATGTGCTTTGTTTGTTAACGGGGGTTGACAGCTGTAATGCTGGACGTTTTATAGAGCTGTATCCGACTCAGGATTTCCCGAGTCACCAGGTCAATCGGATATTCGATGATTCATGTTTTGAAAAAAAAAAAAAAGTCCAGCTTTACATGCCATCACGGTAACCGGTTAATGGAAGCAGGTCGAAGTGGCGGGCGCTAGATCCATAGGCTAAATCCAACCATAACATTAGAAGAGAACCAATGTTTAAAATAACAGATGGATATTAAACAAATATTCACACTGCGTGAAGATTTTTACAATAATGGTTGAGATTATTTAGCCGAGGCACTTGCCCATCAAAGTTTTTTTCATATGTTGGTCTGTCATCAGATCTAACATTAAATACATCTCCTCTTGAAGCATTAGTTCTCTTGTAATAATTATTTTCTCTTTTCCATTATTACTGTCATGACATTCCTTTATGTTAAGCCTCCAAATCATCTTTTATTCGGTTATTATAATAAACATAGAAAAAGCAAAAACCTGCGATGGTTCAACTGAGAGAATTGGAGTCGACTCGGGGCTCTCTGAACGACTAGTCGACTTTTAGGGTACGTTTTATAACTCTCAGGGCCGGATCACACAACAGACACGGATGCGTCCAAAACGCCTTGGCATAGTGCTTGGTGAGAACCGCTCGGAGGGCTTGTGGAGCCAGGCTACTTTGCACAATTATGCCACTTAAACGTTTTTGGTATGGTAAAGCTGGACTCGATTGCTTTTTAATTTCTGAATAAACCATCATCTCTTCACTGCCAAAAACAGCATCTCGACATTTTGTTACACCTTCTCTTTCATTGACGAGCGGCGTTGCTCCGTACCCAGTACCCACAGTTGACCATATTTTTGCTTTAATGCGCGGGCATGCTGTACCATAGGAAAACGATGGTAAACTGGATGTCGCGTTTTTTGGGGTATGATGTCAGAAGAAGTGTCCCATGACTTCCCCACCTCTGCTCTATTCCTGCCCATGAGCCTTATTCACCAAGGCATTCAGTTCCCCCCACCCAGCTTCTGCTTAAATTTGACTTTTCTGTTTGACCTATTCCCGGTCACTGCTCACTGCACACTACATTTGGGAATTGTTGAATGTCTGGCTTTTGTTCTAAATCCTGTGAATACAAAGTTCCTTCTTTTCTGTGGAAACTGAAAAGTTGTGCTTCCCCAGTGATAAATAGATATCATGTTAGAAATAATACAGTATTCATTTTGATGTTGCACAGACGGAGCCAATGTCCCATAAGCGATGTTTTTCCTATGTTTCTTTCGGTTCATTTGCGGCACACACCAGCTTTGCACATATCATAGGGGGCTTCGCTGTTTCTTAGCATGCAAGTACGTGCTGTAGGAAACGTGCACTTTGCCGCTGCCATGGAGACGGACACCCGTGCATTAGGCGCGTCCACACACACACAGACACACACACACACACACACACACACACACACACACACACACACACATACACAGCCTCTTGTGTGTGTGTGGGGGGGGGGGGGGGGCACGGCTGGGAGAGACAACGCTGCGTCCCCCTTTTTAAAGTCTGGAAGAGAGAAAGGGGGTGAGAGACAAACAAAACATGGGTGGTAAGAGGAAGGAGGATGGACAGGAGACGAAGACAAAATCTATATTAACATTCATGGTCTTTATTGTGATGGGGTCTGGATTAATCATTAATAGCCCTAAACAAATGGAAAATAAGTTTGAATTTTTATTTTATTTGTGAGAGTAGTTGGAGTTCAATTACACTAGAAAAAAACATATAGCCTATGTAATGAACCTTATTTGAATGCTAACACATATTTTTAATTCATGAAAATATTTCCAAAGCTATCAATATTGTGTAAAAATTCACTATCTTCCCTCCATGTTGCCCAACCACAATGTGCAAAAAATTCCTCCCATAGAAAAAACAGTTTGTCCATGTACAGCATTTAGCAATTTCTCTTTGCTTACTTTTTTTTGGAGTGATTTTTCTTTGTGTTTTTTTTGTGATAATATTTTTAAATAATATTTAACATAGATATTGCTAATAAAAGAATATAATGAATGGGGACATTTTTGATGGAACGCCAACTCTCCTGCTCATCGCACTTTTGCACTTTTGCTCACAGTAACACATTGACGTCCACATAAACCAAGAGCCGCCATCATCAGCCAGGACTGCTAGTGCAGCACTGGCCGGCATATATAGCTGATGTGTATACAGGCCAAGTGGAAAAGCTCCACCTTGAAGCCACTCATCAGCAGCCACCAGCCCAGGCTGCTGAGACAGTTGCGGGGGCCGGAGATGGAGAGTTAGGAGGGAGAGCAATTATCACAAAAGAGCAGCGACCGTGAGGAGAGGGGAAAAAAGGCACAAGATGGGGTTTTCTCAGATGGTGATGTGTACGCGTGTGTGTGCGTGTGTTTGTGTGTATTGTGTGTGTATGTGTGAGTGCTTGTATGTGCTAATGAACTGCGAAGCTGCTGCAGTGTGCAATAGAAAAGCGCGCTCTTTTCTATGTTTTAATCGGTGGAGGTTGTGTGATTTGCAATTTACATGCTTGTATAGCCACAGTATACAGTATATGCTCCAGTGGCGTTTTTTTCCCTTTTCCTTTTTTTTGTCAGTTATTCAAGTTATCTGCGGTGATTTATCATATTGATATCACTATTGGAAAAAAATCTGGATCTGGTATTTCACATCTGGTATTTTTTTCAGAATGGAACCAACTATTTATGACATTACATTGAATGACATTTATTAACACAAGAAACAGATGATTGTCATTTACAACATGTGAATGATGGCGCCTAAACAATGACGATGGAAAATATTAAAAATAAAAGATAGATAAATAACAGATATGTCAACAATCCTAAAATATAAAATATAATATACGTCATAAAATATATGAAAACTGTTTGAATAAGGCCTCCTCACGGCTGTATATTTAGAGCAGAATGATGGTGCTTGACTGTGACATTCCTTGTATCTATTATGCTCTCTCTGTCGCTCTGTCTGTCTCTCTCTCTGTCTCTCTCTCTGTCTCTCTCTCCTCTTTTTCTAGCCTTTGAGTCGCTCATGGATTTTTTTTGTGTAAACTATCCGACGGACACACCCATTCCTGGAATCTCTGGTGGTTTTTACTGACTTTAACGTTTTCATGTAATTGCTTCCCTTTCGACTGAAGCCAAATTAGGGTTTCGATAAATTGGCAATAGGCCACTGTGGAGACCTCGATGAAGAGGTTTCCACTGTCTGCTTTCTGTGCGTCTGTGCGTCTGTCCGTGTGTGTGTCTGGGGGTGGGTGGGTGGGTGGGGGGGGGGGGGGGGTAAAAGGAAACAACAGGCGACTACTCTCGAGTCTGTCGCCTGCTCCCCGCTTTCTTGGCAGTAAGCGTGATCAGTGAAGAAAAGTACGCGGTCGGCCTTCCACAATGCAGCCCTTTGTCTGCAGACGGCATCGGGTCCATCAACCATTTTGGAAATAGTTTCCAGCTTATTAAACCGCTTCCAGACCCCCCGATTCTCCCCGAACCAGTGAGTTTTCAAGTGAGGTTTAATTGCTTGGCATCCTCGCCTATCTTGGTTCTACGTTAGGACATCCTGGGGGAGATTTGCTCCCCACCCCCTCCGGCTGGGATTGCACTCAGGACACGGCTGTTATCACCTCTCCACGCGAAGCAGCAGGAAACATATTTATGTGGTAGATGATGTCTTTTGTTTTTTTTTCATCTTTCCCTTTTTGTTTTTTTTCCTCCACGCGCTTTCCTTTTGATGAGCTATGATGAGGATACAGTTCCTTCAGTTGTGGACTCTGCCTCCCTCACTTCACAGCCTGTACTTCTATGGCTGATTTATTGCTGTTACTCAATAATGAGTCGGCCTCCATGTGCCAATGGGCCTTTTTACAGCTGGGGATTAATGGTCTGTTGGTGTCGTTTGAAAAGCCTTATCTGAGTCTTTGAAAAAGTGTGTGTGCACGTGGTTGTGGTTGTGTGCGTGTGTGTGTTTGTGCACACATACACACACACACACACACACACTGTATGGTTGGCGTTGAAGGAACTGATCCATAATGGAACGTTCCAGATCGGCGCATTTCCAGTGTATGGATACCATTTCATTTTCTCAATGGCATATGGTTGTTTATGTAAAAGCTTATCGGATGTCGTCAGCCCCTCCGTCTCCTCACCTTCCCCTGCTGGCACTAATGACCCATCTCAACGGCACTACCCACTTTTTGTTGTCCCTAACTCGGCACGTCTCGGTGCACACTGAAGACCCCATTCTCTCCGAGCAGATAAGTGCAGGACACACATTGCTGTCGGTGAATGGAAGATGCCAATGAGGCCTTGTTCAAACCAACAGTGAAACAGTGAAAGACAATGGCCAGATTTTTTCAGAAGATGATCTCGCTATTGACTTGGCCATTCAGTGCGTGACGCATTATCAAACTGTCGGTATTATGCACCGTCTGCCCGTAATTGTCTGTTGTGCCTAATGCGCCTGCATACGCCTTAGTCTGAGCTTGTGCAACAGGCAGACAGTGCCTCGCTATTATTGCTTTTGTATGGCACGGGGGTGGGTGGGGGTTTACTGACTCACCACTGTCTGACCCTCGGAGGGAGAATGCGAGGAATTCCTATTGTTTCTTCATTACTCGTCTTATCTGATGAGCCCTGGGCTGCTCTTCTGCGATGCCCGAAAGCCGATCGCTTCCCGCACTCGCATACTGTACACCATCTCCAACCCCCCCACCCCCCAACTCACACATACTTCTCCCCTTTCATCCTTATCTCCTCTATCGGCCTGCTCATCTTCCCCTCTATAACAACTGTGAAGCCTGTTGGACGTCCACTCCTACCTCAGAGTTGCCCCGCCGCACCCCGGTAGCCGAGCCCCGATCTGGACGGGGATTCGTTCCAGGGTCCTTTCGCTTTTAATGTTTCACAGACAAAAGAGGACACAACCTCTGTGTAGAAAAAATGTCTCGAACCAACGGCACCCAGCTTGTGCAGGCCTGCATCTTTCCCCAAACTCATTTCTAATGTATTTGAATAATGTTGCATTCTTTTAAGTGACTAATAATGTTGCCTTGTGGGGTTTTTGTCGTTGTACCAGTTTAGGTACAAAATGTATGAAATCATTTTCTTCAGCATGGTAACTGTTCACACAGGTTTTGGCCCCAATTAACACCAGTGCATTTCATAGGCAAGGTTAACTGAGGTGTTTCATGGCGTGGTGGACAGCTTAAATAAAGAATGCATGGCACTCAGGGTTTAGGGTTCCTCTGCAACGTCACGTCCTTACAACTCCACTAATTCAGAATTCACAGATTAGCCTCTAAACCCCCTAAATATAACTTTTTTGAGAACAATCCACTTCTTATTCCTCCCTAAGCTCTTTATGGTCAGTAGTTGATGTTAAATACTCCAGCGCTGGTGTTTTTAAGCTGAGCAAACCTGAGCAAAATGAGCACATTGTCGGTTGGATATCCGGTTGTTCCTAAATCGATTCTTGACATTGGTTTGTTGCTTTGCAATTGTCTTCTCTTAACTCTTTCTTTTATGTTTTTTGTGTTCATCCCTTTAAATACATACCCTTTAAATACATACATATGTAGAAGAAATTTGACACTTTACTAGCTTTTTATTAATCAATCACTTGTGTAGTAATAGCAACATTTCCCAATCGGGCTCAACGAGGGAAATTGTATCCAATAGAATTCAGGGGTGAAAACAGGCAGCAGTTGTCATCATATTCACCATGTTAATATTATAAAGCATCCAGCGTTTCATTAGATTGCCAGTTATCACTGGATTTCCGTAGTTACCTTTCTGGTTCTGCAGAAAGTTAGTTCAAGCCTTTTTTAACAGTTTTTTCTGCGACCCCTTGACTTCATCCAGACTGCAGAAGACTGTCAGCTCTGTGTAAGTATTGATGGGTCCTGTGGGCTTACACCTCCCATCGGAGGCTTAGGGAGATTTTTAGAAGAGGTCTTGATGTGCTCAACGATCTCTAAAAAGAGCGAAAAAAGAAATCTGCCGATACCGTATCTCGCCGTGTGCAAAACGTCGCACAGAATGCTTAAATGTATTTTGGTATTCTGTACCGCAGGCATAATCCGATGGAAAGTTAAAGTAACTTTTTGTGAAACCTTGTCTCAAACCTTTAACTGTCTCTTTCTTCCAAAGCTTCGACTGATGGGTTGGAAAGTACCTGGGTGACAGCTGCAATTAACAACGTTGAATTCCTCATGCCGATGTTAACGATATGGAAAATGTCAGTTACATCACAAGGCACCTGTTGCACCTTTGACACCAAATCCTTTTTTGAGCAAGTGTATCTTAGGAAGGAAGGAAGGAAGGAAGGAATAAAGGAAGGAATGAATTAAAGAGCTGGCATCCTGTGGGCCCTGAGTGAGGGCTTCAGCCAGGTGAGAGCTAGAGGACAGAGTAGTGTTAGCCAGCCAGGGGCTCACCTCAAAGGAGAGAGAGGGGGGGAGCACAGCTCAGTCATGGCCATGACAAAGTGGGGTTAAGTGCCACGGGGCCATGTTCCATCATGACCTTCATTACGCGCTCAAGACAGAAGCTGCACTGGGACAATTTTACAATTTTAACCATCAGGAGCAGTCAGCACGTGTGTGTTTGTATGGACACGCACACCCCCATCAATGCACACACACACACATGCACACGCGCACAATGACAGGCCGGCCCTTTCCGATGCACTGCCCCCCCTTGTGACAACGCAGATCCCCGAGCTATCGCAGACAATTAATGCAGTCATTCATCTCCCAACACAACCTGGTTAGCGGCAGAGGAAATGTAGGCCGGCCAGGGCAGGCAGTGCGCCGGGCGATGAGAGAGCGCTGACAGACTCTATCCCGCTGAGCGAACGCACTGCTAGCTGCTAGCTCTTAATAAGATGAGTGTGGAGGGCAAAACCTAGCCGAGCTGCGTTCACACACACACACACACACACACACACACACACACACACACACACACACACACACACACACACACACACACACACACACACACACACCAACACAGTTGGGCTCTGCTGATGGCTGTTGTTTACCAAGACAAAGCACCTTTTTTGGCCCACAAGATGAAAATCATTTATAACAGCGTATCGATGTCCGTTAAGCCTAACGATGCTCCAGTGTAAACTTCTAATTCGTTTAGGAAAATAACATATATGGTACTAATGGCAAGGGAGGGCAGACGGACAGCTGGCCAAAGGCTTAGGAGAGCAGTGGGCAGTCTGGGCTCAGACTTAAGCCCATTAGGCCCTTTGCTCTTCCCATTGCACACCGTCCCCAAGATCAAAACTATTTTGATAGCATGGTGGCCCGGATGCCCGATGGCACTGCCATTTTTTTTCTTCTTGTTGTTGTCGTGACCTGCTGGATTCAGGCCGCTGTGAGTGCAGTGGGCGGGGGGGGGGGGGGGGGGGGGGGGGGGGGGGTTAGGGGTGTGGGACGCCATATGGGTCTTGCATGGAGGAACATGGAGGACTATACACAATTAGCAATTGAGTTTCCCAAGTTGCTGGCAAAGACTCTTGCACTCTTCACACTTGCTAACGTGTTGCTGGCTCCCCCCCCCCCCCCCTGGCCTGGGCTGGTCGTGCGTTAGTCAGTCACGTTGCACACGGGTCTGTGGAATGTCGGCTCCCTCTCTCTCTCTCTCTCTCTCTCTCTCTTTCTCCCCCGCCCCCCCCCCCCCCTCCTGTGTGGCAGGTGGTCTGAGTTGTGTGTGTGTGTGTGTGTGTGTGTGGGGGGGGGGGGGGGGTCCACAGGAAGGGCCCCAACAGGTCAACGTGGCGACACATGTGATAGCAGGAATGTCCTCTGAAGTCAGTGTGTGTGTGTGTGTGTGTGTGTGTGTGAATGGGCTGTTTAGGTTCTGGTTTATTCTTTGGGTTGTTGTCGCGTTAATTGACGAGGGAGCCGATCAAAACGCGGCTGTGTTTTTTTCCACCCGTCCTTACGAGGAACCCGGGGGCGTTCCTCCTGGTTTCTTTTCAACCAGCCAGTTGATGACTCTCAGTTTGTTCAGTGGAAACAGGATGTCATTTATTAGCCGGTGTAATCCAACACTGTGCCGTTCCCACTGAACTCACACCAAACGTACAGACAGTGTGCCACAATGTGCCAGACCGAAGAAGAAGAAGAAGAAGAAGAAGAAGAAGAAGAAGAAGAAGAAGAAGAAGAAGAAGAAGAAGAAGAAGAAGAAGGCACATTAGGGGAATGTTGACTGGGAAAAGCCCAGACTGCATTCCAAGTAACCTGTTTATTTAATCCCAGGTAACACCGGCTGGGGAAAAGCTTTAGCTTTTATTGCCGCCTCCCCCCCTGCCGTTCGTATCACTTTAGGGGTAAAAACAAGCCAGATGCCGGTGGTCAACCAGACAGTGCTATTTTATTTGAACACTTGCTCTGCTGTGGGCAACAGGAATGCCCTGGGAGTTATTTGCGAGAAGGGCAGATGTATGATTATGCCATTACTCTCCACGGTGGGGCTTGCTCCTAGATACTGGCGTTTCATTTTGCTTGGCCTCAACTTATTTTGGCCGTTTGTTTCGGTGGGCCACAGTTAGGCCATGACGTTAGGCTGATGCTTGTTTCTCCGAGCTAATCCCCAATCTCCAAGTCGTCCTCCACCTCCTCCTCCTCCTCGTCCTCCTCCTCCAGGGTATGAAGAGAAGCCAAGGTATTCAGGCGCCTGGTCACAGCACACATGGGCTGACGTCACAGAGGCTGACGTCGCCGCCTCGGACGGCGGCCATATCAAGAGTGAGTGGGCCCCCTCTCTTCATGTGGCTGTCCCTCCATGGCTTCTGTTCAGCACTCGCGTCCCACAACCGCATACAGCACCCACATTTGTGTGTGTGTTTGTGTGTGTGTGTGTGTGTGTGTGTGTGTGTGCGTGTGCGTGTGTGTGGTGCACACATGTGGACAGTCCTATGAGCACATATATTGGATCAAGGATATGATCAAGAGAGAGAGAGAGAGAGAGAGAGAGAGGACTATTCCCTGGTGTATCCACTGCAGAGGAGGGCAGATGTGTCTCAATTTGCAGCGCTCCACAACAACTCCCTCTGTTCACCATACTTGGATCTGGCCCTGTTGCTCGCAGGGCCTCACTATGAGTAAACACATCGCGACGAAAGGCATGTCGAGGGGAAATCATCAGATCGGGTGGATTGAACCGAGGCACACGTACGTACTAAGGAAATGACTAATATGTTCTATTAGCCAGTGTAACTCTGCATAGGTTTCCAGCGGAGGGACCTACTGCCCTTGTCTTCTCCCCCATACCTGGTGATGGATCATGTCATTGGATCCTCCAGTGGATCAGTGGGATCCCAGCCCAGTGGAAGAAATCCATCACAGGGGTCAAAACACAGTTAGCCTCGTCTCACAACAAGAAACTCATTGTCATTCAAGTGCCACGGTGATGCAGTGGAGGAGCGCT
The DNA here is from genome assembly GCA_030340625.1 of Merluccius polli. Classification (NCBI taxonomy): domain Eukaryota; kingdom Metazoa; phylum Chordata; class Actinopteri; order Gadiformes; family Merlucciidae; genus Merluccius; species Merluccius polli. Next base: position 11,231 of record JAOPHQ010006421.1, read on the forward strand.
GTTAACCATACCTGGAAACTATGAGCGGCGGTCTTTGACTCTGGAGGAGCCAGAACGTGTAGGCCGAGAGCATCTGCTCCCAGCCCTACCAGCGCCCACTCGCATGTAACTTACCCAGAGCCCTAACAGCGCCCACACACATATGTAACTTAACCAGAGCCCTACCAGCACCCACACACATGTAACTTAACCAGAGCCCTACCAGCGCCCACACACATGTAACTTAACCAGAGCCCTACCAGCGCCCACACACATATGTAACTTAACCAGAGCCCTACCAGCACCCACACACATGTAACTTAACCAGAGCCCTACCAGCGCCCACACACATGTAACTTAACCAGAGCCCTACCAGCGCCCACACACATATGTAACTTAACCAGAGCCCTACCAGCACCCACACACATGTAACTTAACCAGAGCCCTACCAGCGCCCACACACATGTAACTTAACCAGAGCCCTACCAGCGCCCACACACATATGTAACTTAACCAGAGCCCTACCAGCGCCCACACACATGTAACTTAACCAGAGCCCTACCAGCGCCACACACATGTAACTTAACCAGAGCTCTACCAGCGCCCACACAATGTAACTTAACTCAAGCCCTACCAGCGCTCGCACACATATGTAACTTAATCAGAGCCCTACCAGCACCCACACCCATATGTAACTTAACCAGAGCCCTACCAGCGCCCACACACATGTAACTTAACCAGAGCCCTACCAGCGCCACACACATGTAACTTAACCAGAGCCCTACCAGCGCCACACACATGTAACTTAACCAGAGCTCTACCAGCGCCCACACAATGTAACTTAACTCAAGCCCTACCAGCGCTTGCACACATATGTAACTTAATCAGAGCCCTACCAGCGCCCACACACATATGTAACTTAACCAGAGCCCTACCAGCGCCCACACACATGTAACTTAACCAGAGCCCTACCAGCGCCCACACACATATAACTTAACCAGAGCCCTACCAGTGCCACACACATGTAACTTAACCAGAGCCCTACCAGCGCCCACACACATATAAATTAACCAGAGCCCTACCAGTGCCACACACATGTAACTTAACCAGAGCCCTACCAGCGCCCACACACATGTAACTTAACCAGAGCCCTACCAGCGCTCGCACACATATGTAACTTAATCAGAGCCCTACCAGCGCCCACACACATATGTAACTTAATCAGAGCCCTACCGGCGCCCACACACATATGTAACTTAATCAGAGCCCTACCAACGCCCACACACACATGTAACTCAACCAGAGCCCGTTTGAAGGTCCCAGGGCACAGAAAGTTCATGTTTTAAACACAGCGTTTTTTTGATTAGGTGCACCCTGTGTTTATGTATTTTTGTTACAAACAAAGGGTTTTTATATGGCCCGCACTGTCTACATTGTGTAACATCCTGCCATCCAAGAAACAGAGTTCACTTTGAGGAGGCGGTAGCCAGTCAACTCCCTGCAGCAGGTCTCCTACATGGCGCGGAACAGTCTCCATGTAGGCACCAGACCTGTCTGGTGCCGTGGCGCCTGAGTAATTGACTGCCCCTTAGTGGGGTGAAGTGGCATAGGTTGGGGCCATGCTGCCACCTTCCAGTAGCACTGCCTCCCCTGCCCTTCTTTCCTCTCTCACATCTGGATCCAATAGGATCGGCTTCCTTCTCCAGAGCAGCAACACATATAAATAGCCGGGCGGCAGTAACCGCACTATGCAGCCCAGCCTGGATGTTTGTTTGTTCGTTATGCCCGGCCCTCTTTTTCTTTTTTTTTGTGCTAAAATGCAGCCCTGGATACAGTGACGACGAACGTTGTCAAGACCATCCAGTGTTTGGCCCACCTGGATGGAGCCGAGAGCCGTGGTGTCGAACGTTTGTTGTGTGTTGACCTCATCGCTCACGGATGCTGATGGTCCTCCCATCATTGAGGGTGTGTGTGTGTGTGTGTGTGTGGGGGGGGGCTCAAGGCCAGGTGTCTAGTGCAGGCAGGTGAGGGTAAGTGTTGTAGATGACTGCGGATGGCCATACCTCCGTACATGGAGATGTATGGAATGTGTTCGCTGACTTTATATGTGGACGCCATCGATACGGTTGAAGTGTTAGGATGGGCGGTTTTTAGAGAATCCAGACGCCGCGGCGGTGTAGCGAAACATTTGTTTCTACTTGTGCTTGGGATGATTCGCGCGGTTGTTAAAACACATGCGCCCCTTTTGTGGGGCATGTGCGGGAGATGCACGTGAGGGTCTTGAGACGCGCACACACACACAATGCCCCAGCCTCACAAAAGTAAAACTCACTCAAGTGAGCATGGCCTCTACCCCACCCCCAGTCCCTCCCAACATCTCGCTGTCCCACTCAGCTTGGGGCTGCAGTAGCAGGGAGGAGGAGGAGGCGTGGGGGGGGGGGGGATTTGGATAGATAGTGGGATGGGGGGATGGTGAGGGGTGTGTGTGTGTGTGTGTGTGTGTGTGTGTGTGTGTGGATCAAGGCTCTTGCTTGAGTGAGTTTTAATTTGCCTGCTTACAGCCAAAGACGCTGCTGCAGCCACACTGCAGTCGAGGGGGGGGGGGGGGGGGGGGGGTCAGATGCGGTAGTGCCCTTGCACCCGTTTACCTCGGCCTAGACACACACACACACACACCCACGCTCTTGCACAAACAATGACACCTATTACTGCACCCTGTGGCTTTGTCTGAGCAGGCTGGTGTGTGTGTGTGTGTTGTTGGGCCGCTCTCAGACTGATCAGTTTATTAGCAGCTGTGGCAGATCTGCTGCTGCTGCTGCTGCTGCTCAGGAGCACTCAGTTTACTCCCCTTTTCCGTTCGCCTGGTCCGCTTGGTTTTTTTTTCCCCGTTTTTGCCGCGGGGAGATATTTACCCCGCACAAATATGTCTGCGCAAAATTGTTTGCGCACATATACAAGAACAAACAAAAACAAAATTGTGCGGCTATTTTTGGAGAGAAAGAAGGGGAAGAAAGACTGTGAGAAAAAGAGCATGAAAATTATAGCGGTGTACGTGCAGCGAGCAAAGCATGCCTGTGTGTGTGCCTGTGCCTGTGTGTGTGTGTGCCTGTGCCTGTGTGTGTGCCTGTGTGTGTGTGTGTTTGTGTGTGTGTGTGTGTGTGTGATGTGGTGAAACAGCAGAAACACAGCAGAGCCCGTGCTCCAGGGATGGAACATGAGAATGTCCCCGTTCTCCCCCTCGCCCGGCCTCTCCAGGAGGAGGCACCAGCAGCCCTCTACTCCTCCTCCTCCTCCTCCTCCTCCTCCTCCTCCTCCTCCTCCTCCTCCTCCTCCTCCTCCTCCTCCTCCTCCTTCCCATAAACCCACACATCGCTTCAGTTTCCCTCCCAGGCCATGAGGGTATCAGGTTTGTTTTGGAGGGAAGACGAGGGGTAGGAGGAGGAGGAGGAAGAGAGGGGGGTGGGGCCAGGGTGTGTGTGTGTGTGTGTGTGGGGGGGGGGGGGGATTACAGGCAAAGGTGGGGGGGGGGGGGGGGAGAAGATGGCGGGGGTGGGTGGGTGGGTCGGGGGGGGGGAGGAGAAGACTGGCATATGTGGACTTGGCGAGGGCCAATCTTGACTGTATCCAGGACTGAGTAAACTGACAAGAGAAGGACAGAGCAGAGGAGATCACGCCATGAACAAACGTCTCCCTCCCTCTTCTCCCTCCCTCCCCCCTCTTTTGCCCCTCACCCCCATATCTATACATTCCATGCCAGCAGCTGGAGTTGTGAAGCGGCCATTTTATGAATGAGGGCGGGAGAGAGAGAGAGAGAGAGAGAGAGGGGAGAGACGGTCAGGTTGTGTGATGTGTATGTCTGGGATAGAGAGACTGCACAGAGGCACTTGTGGTAATTGTGTGTGTGTGTGTGTTTGTGTGTGTATGTGCGTGTGTGTGTGTGTGTGGTTTGACTATTCGGGCCGGGGAGGAGCCTAGGGTCGGCCCACACACATGCACACTCTGCCCCCCTTTTTTTTGCAGGCTTTGTGTGTTTGTGTTTTCGTACGTGCCTGTCCGCGGGCGTTGCAGCAGTCTGGAACAAAGGCCCAAAGTTGGGCCTCGCTTCCGCCCGGCGCTGCTCCCTTCGCCGCCACAAGTGTGTGATTATGAGGTGTCCTAGCGACGGCCACGTGGAGTCAGGGAGATGCACCACGGCACAGCGGCATAGACTAAACAAGCCGGAGTCAACAAGATGAGCGATATATCCCCACGCAATTCGATCGGCGCGCGTTCGCTTTGTGAGCGGCGGACTCGAACATAAAGAGCGGGTTTCTTTAATGCCGTGCTGTCTTGCTGCTTCCCTGTGTTTTTAAAGGGAAAGCCCCACAGGACCTCTAGACAAATGTAAAAGTAGTTGTTTTTTTTAACCATTCATCTCAGGCCTACTCGTAATTTTCATTTTTGTTTTGGTTGCATTAGCATTTTTCCAAACTGAAAATGCTAATGCGTGTGTGTGTGTGTGTGTGTTTTCTATTGTTGTTGAAGGGTTTCATGAAGGGTCTTATTCAGAGCACATTTGTGTATTGAAATGTTTGAATAATTCAAAAATGTATTTTGCTCTTCTGCAATTCCCTCCTCGTTAAAAATGGTCAAATCATTTTTTTCCGAACATTTGGGGATGCTCCCAATTGTTTTTAAAAGCAGCGCCTTCCAAAAGAAACAGTGATGGAGCGCAGCCGAAGCGCCGTTAAGGACAAAGCCGAGGAAGCGGGGTTAGCCGCGAGCTCTGGGGGGAACTCTTTGTTTGTCTTTGTTTGTCTATTTTGTCTGAACGCCATCACACCCTCCTTCCCATGGCGTGTGAGGTCACAGCGAGTTGAGTGGCTGGCCTGCTTCTTTTTTAGTCGAGCGACGGTGAGACACAGACGTCCGTGAAATGCGAAGGACGGCGCTTCGGACGGGCTCGCCGGCGTCCGTCTTTTATGTGGCCAGCAGTCCCTCGTGGATGTTGGATACGGCCAGAAATAATAGCGCGTGTGCTTGTGTCTTTTTCTCTTTTAATAGATGAGAAATAAATATACATATTTTCTCTGAGCCTTTTATGATATTGTTCGATGATATTTCATCGAACAAGAAAGATGACCTCCACTGGAGGGTGTGTGACCTCTGTGTGACCATGGTGATCCAAGTAAAAAAAACAAACAACGGCAACTAACAAACATGCACACATGCACGGTGGGTAGCAGATGCCATGTCAGTCATTCAGTCAGTCAGTCAGTCAGTCAGTCAGTCGGAGTGCTGTAGGTAATAGGAGCTGACACAGGAGTGCCACGGCAGACAGGGGTACATGTTGTCAACGGGACGCAGGGACGTCCTCTGTGTTTTTCTCTCTCACACACACACACACACACACACACACACACACACACACACACACACACTCAGCACCACTGCAGCTATTCCAGCCGACCCTTTTTTGTTCAAAAAGTTGGGCCAATATTTTCCTCCAGGTTTTGAGAGGGGAAAAAAAAAAAAAAAAAAAAGGCGGCTAGAGCGGTGTAATTCTATAGTTTTCTCACTGCCGACATACTCGATTGAAACAGGCAAAACAAAGCAAAGCGACAATGTTTATTTTTTTCCCCGTGCTCACGTCTAGACACCGGGCGGAGGCTAACCTCAGGTGGTGCAGACTTCCATTGTTGTCCGGCGGCACACACAGCCGCGCTATTGATCCGGCCCGAGGATCAATCGCCGCTCATTAATTCAGCCGCCGTGTTTTCCCCCCTTAAAACATCCCCCTGTGTGGAGCCACGGTGAAGACGGAGGCGGTAAACAAGCAGCGGCGGCACCACCTCAAGCATTCGGCTCGTTTCGCTGAAAATGCCAGGCATAGGCACACAAAAAAAAAAACTAAAAACAACTCAAATGTAAAAATGAATACCGTGGCCTTGCCCTTTTTAAACTTGTCGATATTCTGCAGGATGATTTACTGGTGCGCTCGCGAAGCTGTAAAGATAATTCTGCGTGTGGTGTGTGCGGTCCCCTTCGGCGGCCTGCAGGTATAGGAGACGTTAAATGTGTCAGGTGTGCCTGCTATTGCCTTTGCTGCATACACACCAGGAATGTGTTCCCTGCTCAGTGGGGAGGAGGGGACTTTGCTATTGAAAGGAAAAAGAGACAGAAAGAATGAAAGAAAGTAGCGTTTTCTTGCATGCATTCTGTTGTGTTGAGCTCCCTCGCTCCCGGGCCCCTGGCCCCTATCATTCCTGCAGCAGGTATCAAACAGGGCGAGCGGACAAGAGAGTTACTGTGCGATCGCTCCCACATACCTCCATCCCACCACCACCCACCACCACCACCACCACCACCGCTGCCCCCTTGTCCTCCACCCTCCACTCTTACTTCTTCCGCGAGAGCAGGCGGCGCACATGCTCTCCCTCTGTGCAGGTGAACGTGTGTGTGTGTGTGTGTGTGTGATAGATGGCTCATTGATTAAGCAGTGTGTGCTCAGTTTCCCCTCACACTGCCGGTTATCTGTTCCATCTATTGCTGTTTGTGTGTGTGTGTGTGTGTGTGTGTGTGTGTGTGTGTGTGTGTGTGTGTGTGTGTGTGTGTGCGCTTGTGTGTGCGTGCGCGTGCGTGCGTGCGTGCGTGCGTGTGTGTCCTTTCACAGGTAGTTATACTCCTCTCACTCTACATTCCTGCGGTGGCCTCGATGGTTCGACTCCAACACCAGGATAATGTGTAACTCATCGCGGTGCCTCATCCGGTCAATGTTTACCACTGGATCACGCTACTTATGTGTGGTGCGCTGATCTCTGAGCGAGCGAACAACAACAACATCAACAACAAGTTCCCCCATGTGTTGTTCACTAGAGCTAAGGTGACGTTAAATGCTCGCCACTCCTAACATCCCTCTGCTATTAGACGGCCACGCGGCGATTTGTTGTTCACTCTCTGACTGCGGGGAGCGATTCAAATATCACAACTGCATCCGGGGAGATGTTTATCACGCAAATAGAGAAGTGGCGTGCTTCTTGCGTTGCGTTGCGTTGCGTTTTTTTCAGGTTCACACTTGTATGTCAGTGGAGGAAAATACTTGTGGGCATCGGAGTGAAAGAGAGTGGTGCAGTGTTCTGGGAAAACCCTTGGGCTGAATAAGTTATTATAATGATGATACGCTCTGAATTTACTGGGGCAGCGTTTAACATTTGGAGATTATTATCTTTTTTTTGTGTGTTTCTACACAAAACATGACATTTTCTTTTAATACTTTATTGATGAACGTTAAGCCCTGCTAAGTTTTACAATGAATCGTTTGGCCACTTGCGAGAAGCCAGGCAAACACTATGGAAACACTATTAAGGGAGTGTGTGTGTGTGTGTGTGTGTGTGTGTGTGTGTGTGTGTGTGTGTGTGTGTGTGTGTGTGTGTGTGTGCATGCGTGCCCAACATGTCAGAGCAGCCTGCTGCTCTCAGTTAGTCTCAGACCGAAGCCCCCTGTTGGACGACCGGCGGTGTTGCAGCCCTGGGGACCGCGGGATTATGTGTGTGTGTGTGTGTGTGTGTGTGTGTGGGGGGGGGGGGGGGGGTAGGGGAGGGAAGGGGAGGGTGGAGGGGGGAAACAAAGGGCATATTTTCCCGAGCGGGGGGCTCCTGAGCGAGCCGTTGTGTTGACCAGTAACCCCCCACACTCCCCCCCCCCCTTATCCGCCTCCCGGCTCAGTGGGGGGTGGGGGGGGTGAGGGTTTGGGAAGTGGATAAGAGAACGAGGGGTGGGAGGGAGGGAGGGATGGAGAGGGGGGGAGGGAAAGGGGGTTATGGTCCGGCGTTTTTCAAACTGTGTCTCTATGTGTTCCCTCGAGTGCGAGCGTGCCACAACATTCCACAATGGCGTCCATTGTTTGTTCGGTGGGGGGGGGGGGGGGGGGGGGGGGGTGTGAGCGTGGGTATTTTGCTTCTGTCATTTCTGGAAGTCTTGTGTTTGACATGGTGGGGGCACAGCGCTTCCTCTGGATGCTGAAGTGACTTTCTTTTTTCTTTTCGTTTCTCTCTCTCTCTCTCTCTCTCTTTTTTTTTTTTTTTTTTGCCTCTGCTGGAGATTTTTTTTTTCTTCGCTCAGAGCCTTGTTCTTCCCGTCTCTTGTTGCGGTCCGCCGGTTCCGCGGTCGGTCGCTCGCTCGCCCGCGCGGGCGTCTGAGCGAATTTTTGAGTCGGTTTGCTTTTTTTGCCCCGGCCTTTATCGTCGTCGGCCGTACCGCTCGCACGTAAAAGTCATTTACGGAGCAAACGTGAATAGTGTTAATTGATTTTTAGGGCCGGCTAAATAAAATGTATACTCGAGGGACGTATTGAATTATTCAATTCATCGACATTCATTTCAGCGCTCGGCAATAACAATATAAAAGGCAATTGAGGACACACTGTGTGCGAATCATTTACACTTGGTGGAGATTGCTATCAATTTGTGCCCGACAGTAGCCACATGTTTTGGTATTATCTTTCCGGGAAGTGCCTGCATGCGCCTGTGCGTGTGTGTGTGTGTGTGTGTGTTGTGAGAGGCGATGTCGTGCCCGGAGAGAAAGACCACATATGCCCCCACCCCCCCCTGCCATCTGCCTCCCTAGACACGCACCCCCCCCCCCCCCCCCCCCCACACCTCCCACCCGACGCCGCATCCTGCCCACCGCCACCAGCAGCACGCCCCCCTCCGCCCTGACTCCTCACGCAGGGCATCGGTGACATTTCACCTCTCCTACGTGGACCCGCTCTGACTCCTCCTTAATCCGATTTAGGGCTAATCTGTTGGGCTGTTTGTGGTGGTGGTGGTGGTGGTGGTGGTGGTGGAGGGGTGGAGGCTGCGCTGCTGGGTTCAACCCTAGTCTCTGTAGATGGCGCCGAGGCGGACGCTTGTTGTTGGTCTCGCATGGCGTGCCGTAAGAGCCCAGAACGTTATTGGAGGGGAAGCTGTATTGTGTAAGAGCTATTCACAATATAGCAGAAAAAGGGAAATGCTAAATTTCTTGAGCTATATGCGGCTTTAGATGTTGCCTTCTGGTACAGTTCTGTTTAGAAACGTTTCTTCAGTCTAAATTGTGATTATTTGACAGATGATGGAGATGTTTAATACTTTAAGGTTGACTACACTTGCCTTGATTCCATTCAGATAATAATATACTCTAATTATATAATATGTAATATGTACTGATGTTAATATAAAGCCAGTTAAAATGCTTAATGTTACTTTTGGTTATTTGGCAAACATTGCTGTGTTATACAGTATATTGTCCTCCCCAAAAAGCAACACCTAAAAAGTTGCATTTGAATTGCTTGCAATGGGATTATTGTAATTACTCAGGAATGCAATCCACACATCAAACATAATTGTATTTGCATGCATCCACAATTGCGTTTGTGTCCTGCAAGTTTCTTTGGAGTTTCACAACCAGTTAATGTTCATTGTCTTCCCTGTGTTCCTTGTTTATTTCATTTGGCACGCAACACTTCACCTTTGACTAGTCTGTCTAGTAAATAGAAAAGAAACAAGTCGATTTCAAAGACTACTGGTGATTGCCTGTTTAAATGGTGTGTGTGTGTGTTTGTGTCTCATCCACGTAACAAGGACAAAATCTACCTCAACCCTTTTCTATCGCTCCCTCTGTGTATCAAACCCTGGGTCTCTCGGTCTTGCGCAACTTTTTTTCTTTCTTTTTTTTCCTCCTTTGTGTTTTTCTTTCAATCATTTGTTCTTTCTTTCTTCTGTTGGTTCTTGTGCTGTGTTGTCCTCTTTGGGTTGGGTTTTTATGTGAACCATTGGACAGAGTTCACAGAGAGTGATACCGAAGTCCGGCTGGTCATTCGGTAAGCCCTTTTCCACTAAGATGCGCCCCATAAGTCCCCCAAGCGCAAAGGGGAGGATTCACAGGTGCAGAAATAAGGAGGGACGGGAGGACTACAGAACAACTATGTATTGTTTGTCCATGTATGGGCAGAACCGAAGACGATACGCTTCTGGTCAACTAGTCTCGGTATGTTTGGTAAACACAGACGTGGCCAGCGGCTTCATCTGCTGTAACATATCTCTTCTCCAGATAGGACATGGGATGACCTCGGGCTGCGCGCGAGTCACACATGTGGAAGTTATATTAAATGTCAATGATTGAACGGCTTATCGTGTCTGCCACGCAAAGTCAGACCTACTTACTTATTTCACAATCCCTCTTTGTGAAAAAGTGACACGTTAGCAGAGCTTCTCGCTCGAAGCATGAAGAGCGTGGGCCATGGAAACTATTAACAAAAGATGTGAGGCTTTGGCGTGATAAAGGGACGTCATGCGTTTACATGCCCCCGTATTGACAAATGGGAAAAACATGACACGACGACGTGACTATGGCTCCGAGTGGGCGAGATCGACCGGCGATTCGCAGTGGGTGGTGGCGGCGGCGGTGGCGGCGGTGGTTGTAAGTCAAGGTGGCCTTCTTCTTCTCAGCCTCAGCCACATGGCATGGCCGAGAGTCACGCTGTGTACTGTCCACGCCAACGCCACGAGCCAAGCTGCACGCACGCAGCCTAGCCTGGCTCCGCTGGAGCACTAGGAATCCAAACAGGAGGAAAAGACCAAGAAACATGCGAGGGGCTGAGAGAGGGAGCGAGAGGGAGTCGTCATGCATTTTTGTAGTATTTCAAATACCAGAAACAGTATGGCTCTCTCTCCAACTTCTTATTGTACTTTTTTTTCTTTTTTTCCCCCCCCTTGTAAGGGTGGCCACGTGAGCTGTTGAGGGGGAGAAGGAAAGGAGAGGCCGGGCGGGCGGGCGGGCGGGGGGGGGGGGGGGGGGGGGGGGGAGAGGGGGAGCAAACCAGTGTAGTAAAGTGAGAGCATAACTCTCCTCCTACTCTGAAAGGCGATGGTGAAACATGGGGAAATAGACGCATTATGTCATCGGTAACCAATAGGAAGTGTGGGCTGGGGACTTGCTAAGGCCTGTCAGCTGTCTTGCTCCATCCACATCAGCTGGCTTGTTCAGCCATTGCTGCAGTAAAGCCCGGGTTATAGGCCCGACGCTGGGCCCGGCTATAGGCCCGACGCTGGGCTCAATGCCGGCCTCGGCGCTGGGCCCAACGCTGGGCTTCTGCCTTTTCCCTCTGGCCCCTTGGTCCCACAGTCCTCGTCTCGTGACTTGTGACCCTTTGTACATCATACCCTCTTCTTATATAACATCATGTTCACCTCTTCGTTAACCCAACTGCCTTTTGAACCTTTTCAATCTCACGGTGTGTGTGGGGGGGTTAATGAGATTAAAATGACGTACGGCCTAGTGGACCGCATTTCTCGGCAGTGCTGCGTTCCGTGCCGGAACGGGTTGGCGTAACCCCGGCGTCCCTGCGTGTTGAAAGCGGTGACGTGTCTTTTCACACTCCCTGCATGTAAAGTCTGCGGCGTAGCGGCGGAACCTTATTTGGTGTGGCCGTCGCCAATGCAAACACGCTAACGGCTAGTTCATTGTTTACATTAACTGCGCTATTATCGAAGCCTTTTTAATTTCAAACATTTTGGGAGGACGCCCGCGGAAATAGGGCCTGTTCTTTTTAAATGTCTGTCAAAAACTGTTACGTTCACGAGAGGCCTTTGGTCTTACGGGTTCAGATAAAGGCCTGGAGCGCCACCAGGCATTTCCTGCTCTAAAATGTACGGCCACAATGCCGGCCTCTTCAGTGTTATCAGTGTGTGCAAACATGACACAATGTCACCAATGAGTGAATAACGGCGAGGAATAAACCCAACTGTGTAAACTACCTGTGCGCCATTCACCAGATAAGCAGGTGTGGAAGTGACAATGTTCCTGCAACAAACAATTATTTTCATTGCTGATTAAGCCGGTGTTTGTGTTTCGGATTAGTCAATTAATGTTTCTGTTTGTAAAAAATGACGCAAGGCGAATGACCTTTTGCAAGTTACCAGAATACAAAGCGATGGTTTGATTTAGATTTTGTCTGACAAACACAAAAAAACCACAAAAAAACCTGAAGCAGCACAATAGTGTCACAGTAACCAACAACAGAAATGGGCGTGTTCACACTCACATTAGCATATACACGTATATTAATATGCGCATTCACCATTCACACTCAAAAAAATAGGCTTGTGTTATTATCAAACCTTTTATTAACCCTGGGTAGGAGGTGTTTCGTCGAAGATGAACTTCTCCCCATGTGGCTCCCAGATGTTCCCGCAGTGAGAACGTATTTCTGGACAACGTGCCGGGCCATTACATGTCGGCCCTGTTTGCCAGTGGCACTGGAGCCTGTGAGCTAGCTAGCCTGACTGCAGATGGCTTTCTTCAGGAGAAGAAGAAAACAACAAGGACCGCGGCAGTAGACCCCTTAGTTCTGATGGGCTCCTTCGGGTTTAGGTCCGAGTGAGAGCCGCCACGAACGTGTTCGATAACTCCGGTGATTTTTTGTGATCGTCGAAGGCCCGCTAAGGGCGGCTCCTGACCCGGGTCAATGAGTTGCGTGAAGGTGAGGCGTAGACGGGCGAGAGTCGCCTACGTGAGGACTTCAGGAACTCCCAATAACCTGAACCAGTCAGACCGCTGGGGCAGAGCTGCCAGGAAACACACCAAATTGAATGAAGCGGATCTAGAAAGCCAGGTATTTTTAGAAGCAATCTTTTAGCAAGAGGAAAGCCCCCTGAAAATAGTAAGGAGGACGGGGGGACGGGGGGGGGGGGGGGGGGGGTTGACTCCCCACAGCAATGTGAATCGAGGTTGCTTAAGTTATCTGTGCGCGTCGTTGGAGGCTTTAGCGACGTCAATCTGCGATCCGACGCAACCTTTCGAAACGCAACGGACACCCCCGTCGCACATAACGGGCGTCGCTGTAACGGCGCTTAATTGGAAAAACTAGACTCAACCGGCGGATCGAGTTCACATTAAGTTGAAGTTATGCTGTGTCGTAGATTCTCAGAGAGAGAGAAGGGGGAGGAAGAGAGTGGGAGAGAGAGAGAGATTTTCACAAACAGGCCAAGTCATGACAGCCACACAGCCATACTGAGTGAATCCTTGAAGCTCTGAGGGCTTTTTGAATTAATGAGGAAAGCTGCTAAGACTGTCTGTCTTTGGGGTCTAAAAATAGCACCGCCAAGGTGGTCTTCATCCAGGGATGAACTGAACAGAGAAACCTAGACATCCCATGTCCCCCCGGTGGTATTTTTAGGACATAAATCAACAAACAATTTCAATCCACCACTGATAATATTATAACATTCGGTATTTTTACAGCTCCCTCGTATCTTGATTTTTTTTGTTGAAATGTTCAAAATGTATTCCACTGACTCACAATATGATGTTTACATGCAATAGGTACTTGGGTGAATTTTTAATTGTGCAAAACGGCGAGCAAATAATTAGTGGTAGTACATTTCATTTGTTCACATACACATTGTGAACATTGTGTCTCAAAAAAAGACCAAAAAAAATAAAAACCAGCATGAGGTCTTTATATTTAACTCTCATTCCCGCTGTTTCTTTAACTGTGCTGTGAGCGGCAATAAAGACATCCGGTATTTTCACAATGAGGGTGGTGCTGCATACCTGTGAGTGTGTGTGTGTGTGTGTGTGTGTTAACAGACGCTAAAAAACAACACAACAATACAAGCAGCAGCTGCATTCAGCTCAGGCCTGAGGGGCAAAGGGAGTGTGTGTGTGTGTGTGTGTGTGTGTGTGTGTGTTGTTGTGACTGACTGAAGTGAACACGGGTGAGGGGAAATGCCACGCATGCCTGAACACACAGACCAGCACATAGTTTGTGTGAAAAACACAGCACTGGTCTTTAGTGGGCATGGGAGTGGAAGAGACCCAGGAACACAGCTATTGGTAGGGGGTGGTGGTGGGGGGAACGGGTTCACACACGTACACATGTGCGCGCTCAAAAACACACACACGCACACCTTTGTCTGAGCGGAGCAGAGATTTAGCCGAGCCCTGCGTGCGGCGGCGGCGGCGGCGGTCTGCACGGGAACACGACACATCGTGCCTCATGACGCCATCGGACGCCTCTACCGCTCTTTCCTAAACAACCCCTGACAAGCCCTCCCTTTGATCAGCACAATGGCTCCCTCCATTAGATCATACCTCTCCTTCTCATTGTTGGGAATAGGGATGGAGGGGCTTGTGTGTGTGCGCGTGTGTGTGATGGTGGTCGGGGGGGCGGGGAGCCGGGGGGGGGGGGGGGGGGGGGGTCAGTATTCAATAGCGTCTGTCGAGAGCAGGGCGACGACGGGTATCGGATTCTGCGGTGCGGTCTGCTCCCTTTGGCTGTGAGTGGAGGAAGCATCCTCCAGCGTGGCTGTCTGGGGCCTGATGTGGTTGAAACAAGTGTGTGGAGTGATCCAGCAGGCGCTTGTAAGGGGGGGGGGGGGGGGGGGATCGGGTTGCCGCCGGATAAGGATGTGGCCTGATGCAGACCCGGAGCTGGGAGAGGAGGGGGGGGTGACCCGCGATCCGGGTCCTGGTGGGGCCCGCTGTCAGCTAAGGTGCTCTTCCCGCTACCTTACTCCTCTCCCGCTCCCTGCGCTCGCTTTAAGCACGGCTGCTGGAAAGTCTTTTTTGGGAATGACCCTCTGAGGGGTGTCATGTCGTTCTCAAGGGGGTCCTCAACGACGCCAATAATGCAATGTAAGCTCAATTAGACAAAACATTTAACCAAAAATCTCAATAAATGTAAGATAATTAAATCGATACCAAATGAGTAAAAAAAACAACAAACAAAAACAAAGAGCCAAAAACTATAAATATCAAATAAGACATCAGGAGATCATACTCCAAGCAGAGCATAAAAATCGATCATTCATAAATAGATTAGAAAAGTATTAATGTCAGTGATAGCATTAAGTAATAAAGTTATAAAACATAATTAAATAGTTATTATGGAGATGTACAACTGATCCTATAATAAGAAGACAGTTGTATCATTTCATTCATAGTCCACTATGAATCCAGTCTTTTGTTTTTCAGTGGGCTGTAGATAACAAACTAATGCCTGGAATACGGCTGGTTATGTCCTATGAATGAATAGCCTTGAAAACGACTTTATTTATATTATTTTAATTTATTGGTTAAGGCTTTGATACGAGATGAACAGACGGTATTTTATACGTCGTACTTTTTTATCTATTGTTATTGAGATGGATATTTTTGCCTGGGAGCTTGTACTGTTTTATTGTTAGTCATGATTACTCATGGAAAATTCCCCAGGGTTTGGTCGCTGGCACCTTGTTCCCGGAGCCTGTGTCCCTTCAGGTATTCCCTTGAGGTATGCTTTCTCCAAGTCCGGGAAAAAGCCCTGCTTAATCACTATGGTTACGGCTCCCCCTCCCTCCCTCCTGCCCTCCCTCCCGCCCGCACCAGAGAGGACTTGTTTACCATCTTTGCTCCAGACTCAATAACATGTCACTCACCGAGATTAGAACCGCCCCCGCTCGCCTTCCATTGGTCCGCTGGAAATCTCTCGGTCTCACCCCCTGCCACCGGCCGCTCGGTCCCCCTAGCCGCGGCCCACTGTGAATAATGAATGATTTCCCGACTGTCTGTCACACTTCCTATTCAGCCGGAGGTGAAAAGAACAAAATTAATTGCGTAATTCTGCCTTTCTTTTAATGATTTTGTCCCCCCGCATCATTCTGTGTCATTGTTGTCATCCCAAAAAAAAGGAGCATCAAATTCATTATTTTTTAATTGCCCTGAGCGAGATGCGGCATTGTGTGTGTGTGTGTGTGTGTGTGTGTGTGTGTGTGTAAACACGGTAGTAGTCTACTACGCAGGCCCGGCTAGAGGCAGGGATGCTGAGAGCATGTGAGATGAGGAGCCACTGCAATCCTCCGCCACGCACGTAGCGCTCTGTTGTCACTCTGGTGAAATAATAATGATATTACTCATTATTATTACATATATTATATGTCGCGTCCACTCGTACACAAGACCATCACACACACACACACACACACACACACACACACACACACACACACACACACACACACACACCATCCACCCCCATCCTGCACCAACGCAGACAGAGCTGATAATGTTCTGTGCTAGAGCTCTCTCTCTCTCTCTCTCTCTCTCTCTCTCTCTCTGTCGGTCTCTCTGTCTGTCTCTGTCTGTCTGTCTGTCTGTCTGTCTCTCTCTGTCTGTCTGTCTGTCTGTCTGTGTGTCTCTCTCTCTCTCTCTCTCTCTCTCTCTCTCTCTCTCTCTGTCTTGTTCTCTCTGTGTGTCTCTCTGTCTCTCATAGGAGAGACAGACAGAGAAGGGGGCGGGGCTATTGGTCTAGGTCTGTGGGTTGGTCACATGCCCACGGACTCCTGGTCATTCGCATCCTTCCTGCGGTGTTATCCTCCTTGCAGACATTGTGTGTATCATACAGTAACAACAGAATCACTTTTTATGTTCTACTACAGCTGTGTTGAGGGGTGCATTTATTGCAGCTTAATGTCGTGGTGAGTGGTCAGTGGGGGTGGGGGGGGGGGATGCAAAGCAATACAATGCATTGCACACACACACACACACACACACACACACACACACACACGCATCCCTGTGCTCCGGAGTCTTGAATGAGTCTCGACCAAAGACTACTGTCTGGCACGCTAGCGGGCGTAGCGGAGCGGTGGAGCCGGTCGGCGGTGTCGCAGTGCTCTGGCGAACAACGGGGGCAGACTGGGTGGCTGCAGTGTCTGTGGGAGCGTCTGACCCGACTGCTGGGCTCTGGGAAGAGAGAGAGAGAGAGAGAGAGGGAAAGAGAGAGAGAGAGGGAGAGA
>JAOPHQ010006422.1:0-38191 GCA_030340625.1 Merluccius polli
CCCCCCCCCCCCACCGTTCTCACCTCATGTAAAACCCTATACCTGCTGCCCCCCCCCCCCCCCCCCCAGTCTTATCTCATGTAACCCTCTACCTGCTGTGCCCCCCCCCCCCCCCCCAGTCTTACCTCATGTAAAACCCTCTACCTGCTGTGCCCCCCCCCCCCCCCCCCCCCCCCACACACACACACACACCCATTACAGGATCACGGCACTGTCTTGTCCGTGCTAGAAAACATCGTCCACTCGGTCTTCATCTGGGAGATCGCCATCAAGTGGTACTACAGCTTCGGGCTATTCTGGCTGGTAAGTCCCCCCAGAACCGGACCACCCTGGACCACCCTGCTCCGCATGCGTGCACCAGCAAATTCCCCCCAATGCACGAAACCAGATGGTGTTTATATCGACTGTTTGGAGTCTGGGGCCCATCATCGCCGGCCCCTCAGCCTCTGGTTTTGGTTCTGGTTCTGGTTCTGAATGAAGCGTTGACGTGTGTGTGTGTGTGTGTGTGTGTGTGTGTGTGTGTGTTTTCTTGGCGTGCGGTTCAGAGCGGCTGGAACTGTCTGGACTTCGTGTTCACGCTGTCTGTGACCCTCGGACCGATGTTGTTTCCCGACGGCGGGGTGATTTTGCTGAAGGTCATGAGGTGAGGCAAAGAAGACCACACACACGCACACACGCACGCATGCACACATGCATGCACATGCACACAGAGTGTCATTATGCCTTTAGTGTTGTGTGTGTGTGTGTGTGTGTGTGTGTGTGGTTGTGTGACGCTTGCGTGCGTTGCCAGGGTGCTGCGTGTGCTCCGCAACGCCGTGGGCATCCTGGCCATACCTCGTCTCGTCAAGACGCTGAAGGTCATCGTGGAGTCCGTATACGACATTGGCGCCATCCTCCTCCTCTTTGTCATCATCTTGTTGGTAAAACAAACAAACAAACAAACAAAAAACCTCCCCCTTTTTCTCTCTCACCCTTTTCTCTGTTATGTCTATGTGCTCTCAGTTTCACCCCATAGTCCTTCAGATGTTACTGTTGTTTATTGTTTTATGTATTGTTTTTTTTCTTCTTGCAAACCATAAAGTTTGTCATTGTTTTACTGTTTCGCATTGATGCGGTGTCTTGACTGAAACATTTAAAAAAGGAGGCCTTTCACGTCCAGTAATGTCCTTCTGTCTGCCCCACGTCTCTCGGCCGTGAGCAGCTGTTTGGGGTGTGTGGCGTGAACATGTTCCGCGCGTCGCACCACTTCTCCAACCTGGGCACCGCCCTCTACACCCTCTTCACCTGCCTCACCCAGGACGGATGGGTGGTCATCTTCCGGGAGTTTAGAGGGTGGGTGCTGTAACAACAAGAAAAACTGTTTTGTTTATATAGCCAAAAAGGCATAATTACAATTTAACCGTATGTGGATATGTCACCTATAATAACTGTTTAGCACACCATCATTTTACAGCTTGGTAATTACTTTACTAGTTATTTTATTACTTTGTTACGAGTCGTTTTTGTAATAACTGAGCAAATGTACAAAAGTGTAATGTATGAAAAAACAATATAGAAATGATATCATGACATCTACTACCCCTATACTAATGATATTATCATGATTATCTACGTCACTAACCACTAAACTAATGATATTATCATGATTATCTACTTCACTAACCACTAAATTAATGATATTATCATGATTATCTACTTTATCAACAACCACTAAACTAATGATATTATCATGATTATCTACTTTATCAACAACCACTATACTAATGATATTAAGATTATCTACTTCATTAACAACCACTATACAAATATTATCATGATTATCGTCTTCATCAACAACCGCTATACTAATGATATCATGATTATCTACTTTATCACCAACCGCTATACTAATGATAATATCATGATTATCATCACCAACCACCATACTAATGATAATATCATGATTATCTACTTTATCACCAACCACCATACTAATGATAATATCATGATTATCTACTTTATCACCAACCACCATACTAATGATAATATCATGATTATCTACTTTATCACCAACCACCATACTAATGATAATATCATGATTATCTACTTTATCACCAACCACCATACTAATGATAATATCATGATTATCTACTGTATAAAGTATCATAACATCCACTTGGGGGTCATCAACAGGAGCGATATTGGCATGGAGTACTATGGAGGCGCGTTGTACTTCGTAGTGTTCATCGGCACGGGCGGCTTCCTCTTCGCCAACCTGTTCGCCACGCTGACCTCCAACCTGGCGCCTGATGACATCGCTGACGAAATCCCGGAGTTCGACTTCAAGGTGAGTTAGTCGCTAATGAATCGGGAGGTTTTCCTCACCCCAGCTTCTTCACTTTCCTTTCTTCTAAAGGTTATTTTAGTATTAGTATTTATTTAGTATGAGTATAGTTCAACAGCATATTGTCATAAAGTTATATTTTAAAATGTGTTCTTTGGCTTCAGTGCCATATAGCATTTCTTTGTTATATGTTGTGCAGTATATAACATGTGACATACCACAACAGGTATGCACTGAGGGATAGAGCAATATACAGTGGGTTGGACTAATATTGGAAAATGTGCTTATTTTATGGATAAAAAAGTTTGTTTGCTCAAGTTTGGCCGCCATGCTTTCCTCCAAATAACACAGGAGTTGGACGAAATGCTGGAGGAAGAAGGGGGCATTGGTGAAGAGACGACAAACCAAGATGGCCGACTGGAGCCCTGTAGCCCGAGCACGATCAATGACACGCTACAAGACATCAGCAAGAACCTCAGCGAATACGATCAGTTGCAACAGGAGCTAAAGAGGTAGGCTGAATTTGAATACCAAGAGTTTTTTAAATGCTATAAAATTACCAAAAGTACCAAAAGTTGATGAATTGCAAATTGACTTAGAAATTCTGGCTTACTTATTAGATCTGCTTTATATGCATAGCATGGTAACAATTTTTGTATGAGGTTGTATTGCATTGAGTAATGTATTTATGTTTAAGCATGTCTATTCACAGTGAGTCTTCTCGTGTGTGTGTGTGCTCACATTCAGCATTGTGAAGGACATACACAATCTCCCAGTGAACCAGGAACAGGAAGTGATTGTGAGAAAAAGGCGCGCCGTCGTCAGGCTCAACAACGATCTGGCGAGGGGACGCAGCGCTCATAACCATAAAGACGGTGCGTGGGGGAGGTGGTGTACCGCTTTCGACAGTTTGTCAGATTGTCACACGACTCCACTGTGTAGAAAACGAATGACATTGAATATTGAGAAACATATCGAATTAGATCTACTTTTCTTTAACGTAGTGATGTTAAGATGTGTGAGGCGTCAATGTCATTAAGGTGCGCAAGTCACGTTTTGGATGCTGTGTGTGTGTGTGTGTGTGTGTGTGTGTGTGTGTGTGTGTGTGTGTGTGTGTGTGTGTGTGTGTGTGTGTGTGTGTGTGTGTGTGTGTGTGTGTGTGTGTGTGTGTGTGTGTGTGTGTGTGTGCGTGCGTGCGTGCGTGCGTGCGTGCGTGCGTGTGTGCATTTCAGGCTCTCGTCGTTGACTCCCAAGTCCGATTTGCCAACACTGCTCAAAATGGGCACGAGACACACGGCCAAAATGACCCCTCCTCACACCCTGGACTCACCCAGGAAGGGCGAGTCCAGCCGACTACCCAAGGAAGAGGAAGAGGAACACAGAGTCAAAACACAGAGCCGTCGACGCGACGTCCAACTATCTTTTCCTGGCGGTGGATGTGATGTCCGTGAGGACCCGTACATGTTTCTACTGGACAATAAACTTGACTGGACATCGTTTTACTTAAACTTTTTTTTTAATATATATATATAGAATAGCACCAATAACAGCAATGTATTTACAGTTGTTTTTTTTATATCGTTTGTCCAAGTCATCGATTTTTTTTTTTTCTGATGAAAATTGATTCCACTGACGCGCTATGGAAACCATTCAGATGATGACGGAAACTGAATTCCTATTCGTTCCTCTCACTTTGATGTAAACATTGTGTGTAATGTGTCTGCTTCACTTCACATTTTGACTCTGGAAATGTATGTACTATATTACATGAATGTGCATGTGTCTCCTCCATGCATTGAAAGTCATTGTGCTGGCGCCGCTAGCTACTGACGACTCCAACAGATTCCTTTATGGCAACAGCTGGATGCGGTCCAAGGTGGGTCCAGATGTAGCCCTTCTCCGGGCGGATGGGGACGGTGGGGAAGGGGGAGCTCCAGGACTTGAAGTATTCGGAGGGGGTGTGGCACACAAACTCCAGGTACTCCATCTTCCTCGGCAGGTCCTCTTCTGGGCCTACAAGCAAAACGGATCATAGGACACCAGATGAGTTCACGCTATTACAGTCAGCGTTATTATGCGTTATTCTTTGCACAAAGTTACGTCCCTTATTGCAAATGTTGAAGATACCTACAGTAAAAGCGAAAATTAGTTGATTACAAGATGTTGTATTGCAGAACTGCATTCTGGAAGCCATCAGAAGATATCTTCATCAACACTGGGCAAACTCAAGCTTGTGGACGCTATCGGCATGAACCTAGGTTTGAATTCATACAATACATTGCTTTTCCTTTCTGTATAGGTAAAAATTACACAAAAAAAAGGTATAGCAATTTGCTTACCAACAATATATGTCCCCGGATCAAACTGGTCTTTTGGACTAGCTTGGGTAGGGATGAGCCAGGTCAAGGCAGCGCTCTTTTCACAGTACTGGTCCTGAACAAAACCTCGGATCTGAGCGTAGTAGGGCTTCCCGTCGTCCTCGTCGATGACCTTGATTACGTCTCCTATTTGATAGTACACTCCCTGGGGACAGACACACACACGTGCCTTAGTATTGTCTTCATATTGTAGCATATGAAATGATCTGTGTGACAGACATATAGGACATATAGATAGGGTTACCCTACAAACAAGTTATGACAACATTAACTATTGGTTTCCGAGGAAACATGACATACCATACCTTGTAAAAAATGGATTCAGATGTGATGATGGTGGCCACGGATTCGGGTGCTTTGATTGGCTGAAGAAGAGGACAGATGGTTTTTGAATAGGCCACACACACACACACACACACACACACAACAAAGGAGAACGATGACATGCAGATTTAGCTTGAGCTTCACATTAACTTACATTTTTTAATTTGAATATGTGTCTCCTCCCCTTTCCCTTTGTGGACACTTTCTTTTCGGATGCAGGAGCTTTGTACTTGGTGCTCCTCAGGCGGGCTGACCTCCTGTGAATCTCCTGCTTGGACTGTCAGGACAATGAAACAGCTCAGATGTGGTCACATCACACACACACACACACACACACCGCCCCCCCCAAACACACATGCATACACACCCAACACACAACATACATGCATGCACACACACACAACACACACACCCCATACGACATAAGACAACCGACCTGCTTCCCTCCGCCATTATTTGGCTGTGTGATGGAGGACATGGAGGGTCCGGCCGGTCCCCCGGCGGCACCGCTCTTCCCGGTGCAGTTGTTGCACAGGATCTCCCCCTGGACGCCTTTCTTCCACATGGAGGACGAGGTCGTCTTGCAGACGGAGCAGCAAGGCTTCAAGCCCAGCGGCATCTTTGCGCCTTTGGTGGGGGGGGGGGGGGGTCCAGCAAAAATAAATATGAGCCTAGGCTGCGTTACGTTACGGTAACACGGTGGGCACGGCGCCGCTTCAACAGCTTAGACCAGCGGGAGAAAACCCATCCAGCGTCTCTGACCGTGGACGTGTTTCTTCTTCGTGTTGTTTGGCCGCGGGTCTTACCGTATTTGGCGGTTGAGGAGAGCGCGAGGCGGGGATTCAGCGCCGCCGCTGGTTGGAGGGGGTAGTGCAGTTACCGCTATTTTTAATACGGTTTGAGGCATTTTTTTGTTCATTTAAATAATAATAATTACCAATAACCCTGCAGAATGGCTTGAATCTTGTACTACAGCTAGTGTACTATGGTTATGAATTGGGAGAGAGAAATAGGATGGTGACCACGTTTTATAACACTGCCTTAAACTGTCTTTTTTAATGTGATTGTATTATTATTATTTAATTAATTATATATTTTTTAAATTATGTATACTACTATTATTACTATTTTATTAGTATTATTATTTATTTGTAATTTTTATGTTTTATTTTTCTCATTTTTATTTGGATTTTTTACTGACTCGGTTATTTGTATTCCTCCGAGAGGACTGTTGGTTATGAGAGGGAGGGAAGAGGTTTTAGGACTGTTTGTTCTTGTGTTCATTGTGTACTGTTTATTGAAAAACGAACAAAACTCAATAAATAAAGTAAAAAAGTAAAAAAAAATAATAATTATAATTATACATAAAATATAAGACGTAAGATAAAACTATAGATGAATACAAAAAAAAATCTTAATGTGTCGTTTTTTCTATTTTTTAAATAAAACGGAAGTTGAATACCCGCGTCACCGTTCAAAACAACCCCGACTTCCGCTTGCCACTTTATCCCTCCCGCCCCGCTGCGCGCGCACCCACTACGGAGGACGGTGCCGCACCGCTGTCCTTTACCCGTCAACATGTCTACACACACGGCAGCGGACAAAGACAGCGCCGCGTCGGCCAACAACAAGACCATCTCGCTGCCCATCTCCAGGGTGCGGCTGATCATGAAGAGCTCCCCCGACGTGTCCAGCATCAACCAGGACGCCCTGTTCCTCACCACCAAGGCCACGGTAAGACCAACAGTAAGTTGGACTTGGACAGTCGCCGCCGTCGTCGTCTCGCCTCCTAGCTCGACTGTGGGTCGACCCACCCCCCATGTGTGCGGTTCTGGTGTTGCAGGAGCTGTTCGTCCAGTTCCTGGCCGTGTCCTCCTTCAACAACGGGTCCGGCAAGGAGTCCAACTCGCTGTCCTACAGCGACCTGGCCAGCGCCGCGGAGGAGACGGACACCTTCCACTTCCTCACCGGTAGGGACTACAGCCTGGCGTGGAGCTGCTGCTGCTGCTGTTGTTGTTGTTGTTGTTGTTGTCTTAACCAGGTGGAGACTAAAGTTTAAGTTATAAGTTTAAACTTTATTAAGTTTTTGTTTTTGACTTGTGCAGTGTGTTTTTGCTTCACACGTCATGGCCACATGGGGGTTAGACTCCTGTCTCGAGGCTGTGACCTGAGCCAGGATGTCTACATAGAGTGTAGATCACAAATCAAACTTTGCATTTTACGTTTACATTTAGGGCATTTTAGCAGACACCGTTGTCCACAGAGACTTACATTTGTACATTTGTCTAAAAGTAAAACACCAATATATCACTATATCACAGCAAGGATGTCAATAGAACAATGTTTAGCCATCCTTTCCGGTATACAGCGTGGATAGCTAGGGTAAGATGCTATAATGCTAATTTAGTTGCCAGGATGTGCAATAATGATGTTAATAATGACCAAAAACACATTAAAAAATGTAATGTGTGTGTGTTTTCTTTATTGACAGATATCCTACCGAAGAAGATTTTGGCCGGGGATTATCTCAAGACCTTGGAGCAAATGCAAGACGAGGAAGCGGACAACTGACATTTTCTTCGGGGGCGTTTTGCATCGGATGATGTCATCACGTGTGTCTATATGTCGCCTTCAACTGAGAATGAATGTAGTGGAGGGAACCGCCGTTGCTGAGGGGGGAAAACGAGCGCTAATTGGGATGAAATCAAGTTCTCCTGAAGAGATCTGGCAGAAGACTGGCTGGGCGGGTTTCCACCGACCCATTAAGCAGCTATGGCCCGTAGAGGGGATGACACCCCGTATTTATTGTCCAGTAGCTTCCATACAGCAGTCACAATCACAGTGAGACACCTTAAGGGTGACATCAACACTGATAGTGTAGGTATTAATATTTTTATTTAGTGGGACCAGGTAGGATTCATTAACTATATGATCCTCTCTACTGACAGTCGTTTGGATTGAGTTGTGTTGTTTTTATGGAGTATGGTGAGCTGAGGCAGTCTGTGTGATTTAACCAAAGTAACCCTAAAAAAAGAAAAAAGGTTTTCTTATCGTATTAAGCTTCAAAGTAGCTAAACTATTCAAATACCTGGACTCTGTTAATTCCAACCACAAAGTGAGCCGTTTCATCATGACACAGTACTGTCTACACAACTTGGCCTGTGATATGTTGAGCAGACCAGTTGAGTATCACATCACACCCTGTACCTCACTTCATATGTTCCTTGTATGTTGTACAAAACAAAATGTAGTTTTGATATAGAAAATTAAAAAAAAAAATGTTTTGTACATCAAGCATCTTGTCCGCATTTCAATCATCTTTATTGGTCCTTTAAAACAGCCTCACGCACATTTACATGTTTTCAAAGCTTCGAATGTATAACTAATTTACTTCATGCTCCAAAGTGCTTCCCTGACCCTCGGCGATCTGTAAAACCACTTCCCTCTCCAGTTTAAACCTCACAGGTGCATCCCAGTTTTACGGGAACCCGTTAAAGCGACAGTCGGCCCATAAAGGACTTTATGGGACATGTCTGTAAAAGCGTGAATCTAAAATGCATCCGAGTGCCACGTGTTCGAAACCGCGGTCGTTATGGAGAGCTGTCCACACTGTTACTACATTAGAGTATATCACAACACCGACTACTACAAGCATACCGCACTCAATTCTCACATTCAAACAACCACGCTTGATCTCAGTCCCGAAAGCGATTGTTCACCAGCTATGACCGTTATTAAATCAAAATGTATTGCGCATTATTTTCAATTCTTATATATAATGGTAATACATGGTGCTGTGATTCCTGTCAATATTCTGCACTCTGTTCAGTTTTTAAGAATAAAAACCTTGGTGCTATTGCAGGCATTATTATTTCAGGTGCTCTAATATTAATTGTATGTTTTGAATGTGGCTTTGGATAACAGCATCTGTTAAAGTTAATGTAAATGTTTTCTGTTTCTCACCTCTATGGTGGGCAGAATGAACACGTGCTACATCCGCTACGTTGTGATAATATAAAATATATAGCCTATAAAGCAGTGGTTTCCACTGTACTGTTAAAAACACGAAGCAAACAAAAAGCTGCAGCAATATGGGGCTAAACTCAACGAAAACGTAAGCCATTGAAACGTGAATTAACACTGAAACATTAGTTAATTCACGGGCTTCTTCCTAAAGACTAAAGGTTTGGCATACGCTCTGCGGCGAACTCGAAATGCCCTCACCAGTTGAGAATCACTGGCCTAAAAATACCTGACAAACGACCCCCCCACCCAAACAAACACACACACACACACACACACAGAGAAGGGTCAACATTCACTGCGTCAGTATCTTGTTGAGGCGATGCTGCATGCTGAGCAGAGACGCCTCCAGACGGGAGAACTGGCGCTCCAGGTGGTCGGCGGCGTGCTCTCGGCCGTGGATGGAGTCCCATGCGCTGGTCAGATGCTCCCTCATGCTGCAAAGGGTCAGATAAGAGATATATATATATATATATATATATATATAAGTGAATTATGAAAAGCTATAGTATAGGATGAGAAGGAATACAGTGAGAAAGGCAAGTGATGCTGTCATGGACAGCAGATTGTGTTGCACTTGGTGTGCTTCCAGCATTTTACTGACAAAGTCTAATTTCTGCCAGATGTAAGGAAACGTAAAAAAAGACCCACAAAACTGAAAGAGTTGTATCTCAGCACCCAGATACTGATGCTACAGTAGTAGTAGTAGTTGATATCTTAACTAGTAGGGATGCAACAATGTTAATAGGGATTTATGTTATTGAAGTTTCACGCAAATGACTTTATACCTTTCATAAATTATATAAACTTTAAACTAAACTTTCTTTCTGTCAATGTAATATGCTTGTGATCTGGTATTTTCACTTTTCTTTTATTTTATCAGATGATTCTGCATTTAGCCTCAGGAGCGGATGGTGACACCAGTGGCCAATAGGAGAAGATCAACAACCCCACGTGTCTCCACCAAGCATCAGGGGGATGCTTGGTGGAGACACGTGGGGTTGTTGATGATCTTCCCCCCCCCCCCCCCCCCCATCCCCCACCTCACCTCAAGAAGACCCTCTGCTCGGTGCCCTCCCTCCTCTTCTCCTCCAGCGACGTGAACACCAGCTGCATGGTGCCCATGGTCTCCGCCATGCTCCGGTGGTCGCCCTCCACGCCGCGCAGCTCCTCCCGCACCTGCTGGGCGTACGACACGCCCTCCTCCACCCCCTCCGCCCGGCCGGAGGAGGCGGCGGACACGGCCTGCAGCGCCGCGCGGTTCTGGAGCACCAGCATGCGGGACCGGGCGAACTCCTCGGGTCCGGCCACGTCCTCCCAGCAGACCGGCGAGGCGGGCGGCAGCCGGAAGCGCTGGCTGCAGTTGGCGCGGTGGCCGGGCGTGGCGGCGACGAAGGGGCTATCGGCGGAGGGGAAGAAGTGCAGCAGTTCCTGGGGGATGGGGGGAGGACCGCCGCCGCCGCCGCCGCCCCCGGAGCCCGGCTCCCAGTCCCAGAAGAGGTCCGCCGGCTCCCCTGCGCCGCTCTGGCCCTCCGCCGGACGCGCGGCCCCCAGCAGGAGGCAGCAGGACACACCCAGCAGCCACGTCCATCTCACCTCCCCATGGACCATCTCAACGCTCGCTGTAGAGGGGGGGGGGGGCGGTGGGAGGGCCCTGGTTATGTGTGGTGAAATGTGTCACTCACTCATTCACTCACTCACTTCACTCACCCACTCATTAACTCATTAACTCATTAACTCACTCACTCACTTACTCATTCACTCACCCACTCAACTCACTCACTCATTCACTCACCCTGGCCCTGGTTATGTATGGTGAAATGTGTCACTCACTCACTCATTCACTCACTCACTTACTCATTCACTCACCCACTCATTAACTCATTAACTCACTCACTCACTTACTCATTCACTCACCCACTCAATAACTCACTCCATCACTCACTCATTCACTCACCCTGGGTTATGTATGGTGAAATGTGTCACTCATTCACTCATTCACTCACTCATTCACTCACCCACTCATTAACTCACTCACTCACTTACTCATTCACTCACCCACTCATTAACTCACTCACTCACTCACCCTCACATTAACTCACTCACTTGTTCACTCACCCACTCATTCACTCACTCACTCACCCATTCATAAAATTGTTTCAAGCAGCACATTGATAGCAAATTGATGCTTGTGACAAAAAGCCCCCCCCCCCCCCACACACACACACACAAACACAGACTACATAAACACAACAACAGAGGTGCATTCAAGAAGTTCACACTTGAACTTCTGGGATTGAAACTTGTTTAAAACTGCCAAACTTCTGTTTGGAGCCAAGGAGGCTTGGTCTGTAACCTAGATTAAACCAGACATTGATGATTAAAACCAGACATTGATGCTTTTCACACTTATGTGTTATGAACGAAGCATGTCACCAAGACCCACGAAACGTCGTGCATGCGTTTCCAATCAGGATGATGATAAGCTTAAACACATGTTTGTGTTTATTCAGCAGCCATAGTCATATAGGCTGAAAAACCTCATTCCGTCCAAGCGGTTTGCCATAATGGAAACAAGCGTCTCTTGTCCGTGCACTATTATTTGCAATGCTTAGTTGAGATTATATCTCCAAAAGATATAGGATTGCCATTCATGTTTTCATTGTTTTTTACTTACCTCACAAAGAAATCCGGGAAAACACACGCAGACCAGGCACTGGCTTTTTAACTGTCGGAAAGAGTGAGTCGGTCTGCGTCTGCGGCGCGCAATCTGGAGCTGGATCTGGAGCTGGCTCCCTCTGCAGAAACCACCTCTTTCTGGAGCTGTTGCTGGATCTGGACCTGGAGTTGGAGTTGGAGCTGGATCTGGAGATAGACCTGGAGCTGGCTCCCTCTGCTCTGCAGAAACCACCTCTTTCTGAAGGAGAACTGAGCCTTTTCCCCTAAACTGGGTCTATGCATGGCTGTACAGAAGTCATGTAGATAGCACACGGACACGTGTACACATGCTTTCTGTAAATAGGCCTAGTGGTGGTTGTTGTTGTTGCTGTTTTTTGTTTTTTTAAAAACCTAAATCCAGTTTAGGACCCAATTAGGGGGGGAAACGGAGGAAAGTGGGCGAGACCTCTGGGAATTTACGAGCCGTTTGGTGTTCAAGTTGGTCACGAAAGCTGGAAGAGAAACCATGAATGAGGACTCGGGGGGGTGGGGGTGATATCTGGACACATCCCACTGTTATAATGTCATAATGAGATGTCACCAGGGGCGATTCTAGGGTCAGAGCTTTAGGGGTGCTGAGCACCCAATGAGCCCCACTGCCACCACCCACCCTTTTTTCACACAAAAACAAAAAATATGTCTATTGAAAAATAACTTTATCATTCACACACACACACACACACACACACACACACACACACACACACACACACACACACACACACACACACACACACAGAGTAACGCTAGGAGTTAGTATATACTATGCCCCCATGAATGTGATGTGATTATTATTGTTGCAAAGCCTGGTTCAGGTTAAATCCTCTGTAAAACATGAATGAATACAGCAAAAGAAAAACATTTAACTTTATTTTATTGTCTGGTTTGATAGTCAGACAACTGAAAAATAACAGATATAAATCTATGAATAAATAACAATTAATTTAAAAAGCCACAGTGTTTTCACACATAGGGTGATAGGCCTACAGTGATGTGTCGTTTCGTTTGTTTTCACTCTGGTCCAAACGCCGCACCACTGGCAGGGCTTCATGTTATATTTCATGAGAATGTATTGATTGAGAAAGGTTTTTGATATTGTTAACGTTATTAACATTATTTTGTTACCGTTGTTAACGTTATTTACGTTAAGTTACGTTAAATTACGTAATAACTTACGTAATTTGCGTAAGTTACGCAATTTACGATACTTACGCAATAAGTTACGCAATTTACTTAAGTTATTTACGTAATTTGCGTAACTTACGCAATTCACGTATAACTTACGTAAATTAAGTTACGCAATTTACGTAAATAACTTACGTAATTTGCGTAAGTTACGCAATTTACGTAACTTACGCAATAAGTTACGCAATTTACGTAACTTACGCAATTTACTTAAGTTATTTACGTGAATTGCGTAAGTTACGCAATTTACGTAACTTACGCAAATTGCGTAAGTTATTTACGTGAATTGCGTAAGTTACGCAATTCACGTAAATAACTTACGCAATTTGCGTAAGTTACGTAAATTGCGTAACTTACGCAATTCACGTAAATTGCGTAACTTATTGCGTAAGTTACGTAAATTGCGTAAGTTACGCAAATTACGTAAGTTATTTAGTGAATTGCGTAAGTTACGCAATTTACGTAACTTACGCAAATTGCGTAAGTTATTGCGTAACTTACGCAGTTCATGTAAATAACTTACGCAATTTGCGTAAGTTACGTAAATTGCGTAACTTACCCAATTCACGTAAATTGCGTAACTTATTGCGTAAGTTACGTAAATTACGCAAATTACGTAAGTTATTTAGTGAATTGCGTAAGTTACGCAATTTACGTAAGTTACGCAAGTTATTTACGTGAATTGCGTAAGTTACACAATTTACGTAACTTACGCAAATTGCGTAACTTACGTAAATTGCGTAACTTACGCAATTCACGTAAATAACTTACGCAATTTGCGTAAGTTAGTAAATTGCAGCAATTCACTAAATAACTTACGTAATTTGCTTAAGTTACGTAAATTGCGTAACTTACGCAATTCACGTAAATAACTTACGTAATTTGCGTAAGTTACGCAAATTGCGTAAGTTATTTACGTGAATTGCGTAAGTTACGCAATTTACGTAACTTACGCAATTTACATAAACTTACGTAAATTGCGTAAGTTACGTAACTTATTGCGTAAGTTACGTAAATTGCGTAAGTTACGCAAATTACGTAAGTTATTTACGTGAATTGCGTAAGTTACGCAATTTACGTAAATAACTTACGCAATTTGCGTAACTTACGCGTAAAACCCCACGGTTTGCTTACCGTGGGTCAACATCAACATCACCAACCGGATGTGGATGGCATTCACCTTGGTGCGTCTCAAAGAATACATGGGCCGTAGCCAACAAACGGTAGACAAATTATCATCACATCATACAATCAATGTCATACCATCATCACAGTATCTTGAGGACACAAAGGCATAGTAATAAATGCATAGTAGTTTCATCATAAGAAATCCCTTCTAATAGTTATATGCATGTATGACCAAAATCGAATACCTCCAGGTATAAGGAACAGTAAACCTATATAGAACTAAAAAACGCCCTGTGGACATGCATGCAATGGCTCAGGTGGCTTCCATGCACGCAGGTTTCTCAAACATCACAGTGTTATCCCCCGTATCCATAGCCAACCTCAGGTCGGACAGTTCACAAATTTAATGCCCATCTTGTGATCCATAGGCAAGGCCCACACGCCAAGGTTACTAACACGTACCCATGTGTGCCTTCCCCACGGATCCACTCATCACCAGTAGTCAGAACATATGCCAGTAGCATCAAAGATATTCATCCGTCTCATTATTAAAGCAATCCTGGGACAACAGCATAACACATCCGATTTTAAACTGCCTTGTAATGACAACCGTAACCCATACTGTGTGTTTAATAATTCAACATTCAAGTAAAACAGGTGCCATGTCCTCCTAGACACAGGTGCCGAACTCCAGGATATCAGGTACCACAGCCTGATCAAGTCGGGGCGCTCCACTGTCCCCTGCACACTCTCGGGTACACCTGGTCACCTTTCTCCACCCTGGTTGGTGGTCCATCCTTTGGCTCTGCACTCTGTTTCTCGGAAATGTCAGTTTCTTGAATGTCCCGTTCACTCTTTCCACCATTCCCAGTGAATGTAACTTAACCGCTGTTTGATGGGTAACTGCTGCACCACCCGGTGTTGGCGCTGTAGTTTTGACACGGCGGTGGAAAAAAGCTAACAAGTTAAGGTATTAAACACAGCATAACAGCATTAGGCGTTGGCATAGTAATTCCCAATTTACTATATCAATAAACTAGCTTGTGCATTAGATCCTTTCCCAACAGATTGCTGAAGTATTTCCCAATGCTTACTTTAACCAGGTCCTTGCAAATGTTTAAAGAACATATGTCTGACTTATGCAAATTCAACACTTAAACAAATAAAACGAAAAAAACAAAAAATCTAAATGCACAAATATTCCCCCCTTGTAAATAAAATGCAAAAATATTTCCCTCCTTGAAATTAAAATACACTACTTATTCCCCCCTCGTGACTTTGAAAAAGTCACGCAAAATTAACACAAAGTTAAGCATGTTGCATTCATTCTTCCTGCTTGTATTGGCCTTCATATATTGATGATATCATAAAATATATGTATATGACAGGGATTCTAGGTCCTAGTTTATCAAGCTTTTTGGCACAACTATTTTAGTCTTCTAGCGTTACCTTTAAATCTTATGCCCACATTATTTTAATTTACTTTTAGACTAGGTAGACTTATTTAATTGTTCTAATAAGGCCAAATTCATGAGCTAGTCTCACCCCACCGGAAGAGCTCTTCCCAGTTACCCTTTCAGCAGCTGAAGAGAGGTCTGTCCAGGTCGGGTTACCATCATCCAGTCGAAAACCACCTCTAGGAGATGAAAAAAGAGTATCATGACGGTTTCCTAATCTAGAGAAGATCTCACCCCATCAGGATGAAGCACTTCTCTGCAATCCAATCACTGTCAATGCACAACAAATCATCATTACAGAGTGTTAACATCTTTCAACACTAATCACTTGTGAATAGTCAATCATTAAAGGAATCAAAAAGAAAATAGAAAATATAGAGCGTAAAAACACATCACATTCAGATAAGACTGTCAGCCATGTTGCCTCCTAATATGAAACTTATCAACCACTGGTAACAGGAAGCAATGTTCCTGCTGTTCATTTTGTGTATGTTGTCCATTTCAATGTCCTGATACGAGTCTCTGAGTCCATTTAGGGCAGGAACCCCAGATCAACTGTCCTCTCCCTAATGGACCCCCCCTCCATTGTCCTGAGGGGAAGAGAGACCAGAACCAACCAGTATCTTTGCAGAAAAACATCTAACACAATACAACAAACAATATGTAGAATATGCAGTCGTTTCTATTATGGAATTATAGATCAGGCGTGTCCAAATCCTAAATGATCTTAATGATCTTATATCGTTACTAATCTAAGTAGTTCAAACCATATGTGAAAGTTATATCAAAACAAACGTGCATACAAAGGTGAGTCAAACAATAGGTGAATATGGTGAATGAAGTGAAAATTGAATATATATGTAGTCACACAGTCATTGAATAGTTTTGCTTACTCAAAATGGGTATACCTCAAATAAACCAACCTCAATTTCCTCATTGTCATCGTCCAAGTCACCTCTAATAATCAAATGGCACCTGTGTGTGTGTCCCAGGTGAAAACACTCCGGCCCATCTAAGCCTTAGCAACGGTCAGCATCATTGAGCAAAAACAAAACATCGTACATAAAAACAAAACAATGGGCACCACATTATGGAGGTAAACTGAGCAACCTACAAATGGACTTACTGGACTCACCACTTACTGTCCCCATCTCATTGTGTCATGTCCAACATTCCTTTCCTCCTTTGTTAACCTTATAATTTCTTATCATTAATAAAAACAAAAAGAGATGTTCATGATCTTTCTTTGGAAGGGGCATGGAGGTCCCCTCCTTCTCTTGAGGTTAAAGGAAAGAATAAAACAAAGAGTTAATGTCAATTTGAACACCTTCATATTACTGACAAGTTGATGCTTATGAATAATCAGTTTTTACACAACACTTTTTACCGCAGTAATGACATCTGTTAACATAGTTATTTATGAATTTAAATGTCTAGATAATAACATTAAACCGAATTATTGTATTGCCTTCATTCTGCCTTCTCCCCTTGCATTCTAGGAGCGCACAACTTCATTCACACTTAGCACACTCGCGCAATGTAATGGCGTCTCGCGAAGTAAATGATAGACTGGTCAACGCCATGTCCCTTTGTCCCCTTCTTCATGGTCAGTCGTCGGGGGAGGGGGGGGGGTCTGGGTAGTCTGGGTGGGGGGTCTTGGCCATTTGGGGTTTACTAAGTAAACTCCCAAAATGGCTTACAGGGATTTGTAATCTTATCTATGCTCCCTGTGGTGTTACTATAGCATAGAACTACTCCTAAGTGTGCACACTTTATATCTTCCTAGGTAATATAGTGTATATGTCCAACTATGTGTATGCCCGTATGTGCAAGTGCTCCAACTCCACTTGCACTGTTAGGTATATGTCTATAGGTTAGATGGATGAGTTTACTGCCTCTCCCTAGACCTAGCATAGCCTTTAGCCTCCACGTGGGACCGTATGGCTAACAGCACAGGAATGCTACCATCCCCCCTGGAGAACAAAGACCATAAACAGCCCCCCGTGGTGGGCTATCTTCAGTCACACACCTACACCTAGCCTATCCCCCCGTGGTGGGCTATCTTCAGTCACACTACCTACACCTAGCCTATCCCCCCGTGGTGGGCTATCTTCAGTCACACACCTACACCTAGCCTATCCCCCCGTGGTGGGCTATCTTCAGTCACACTACCTACACCTAGCCTATCCCCCCGTGGTGGGCTATCTTCAGTCACACTACCTACACCTAGCCTATCCCCCCGTGGTGGGCTATCTTCAGTCACACACCTACACCTAGCCTATCCCCCCCGTGGTGGGCTATCTTCAGTCACACTACCTACACCTAGCCTATCCCCCCGTGGTGGGCTATCTTCAGTCACACACCTACACCTAGCCTATCCCCCCGTGGTGGGCTATCTTCAGTCACACACCTACACCTAGCCTATCCCCCCGTGGTGGGCTATCTTCAGTCACATACCTACACCTAGCCTATCCCCCCGTGGTGGGCTATCTTCAGTCACATACCTACACCTAGCCTATCCCCCCGTGGTGGGCTATCTTCAGTCACATACCTACTCCTAGCCTATCCCCCCGTGGTGGGCTATCTTCAGTCACATACCTACACCTAGCCTATCCCCCGCGTGCTAGCCTGCGGCTAATAGCACAGGAATGCTACCATCCCTCTATGAGGAACAAAAGGCCCATATGAGATAACCCACGTGGTGGGCTATCGTCAGTTACATACACATTCTGCCGATATAACTAAGATGCACTTTAGCAGAGTTAGCAAGCATTAGCACATGCAGGGTTAGGTACACGAATGTGGGTAATTGTGTTTCATGCAAGTTAGCGTAGTTCTTTGTGCATGCAATGTTAGTAGCAATGTTAGTAGCGTTCTGTAACCACTCGATCTCCTCACTCCACCTCCGAGTTCACCACGTTATCATATTAGGTCACAACCTTTGACCAATTAAACAAGATAAAACAATTTAAGGGCCTCAAACCCTACGGCCTCAAACCGATTTTAAAACATTAATCGGCCCTCAAACCCGCCTCTTTTTTGTCTTTTCATTTTTTTTATTATTATTATTTTTTTAAACTATATTGGGCCTCAAACCCGGCTATTAAAACTAATCCGGCCTCGAACCGATTTTACTACTAAACGGGCCTCAAACCCGGACACTTATACATTACTGGCCATTTGTTACTTCTTAATTGCCGTAAAATGACGACATAATATCATTTCACTAATTCCAAAAGAGTTATAAGCGCCTGTTCATTTTGCTTCGGCTTAACTGTAACGACTATGGACCGGAGAACCAAAGCTTTACAACAACGTACGCTAGCAGCTCTGTCACCTAATAATCCTATATCCATCTATGTGCAGTTTTAGCCTGAGCAATAGGCACTGCTTACCTCTTTTTAGGCCTTGTGGCAGAGCTGATGAGTCGTACGCTGCAGTGCGGCCAAAGTCCCAAAATAAAGCCTCTCCGCCTCGAATCACGTCGGATGGTCACCGTGGGGTTGTGTTCCGAGGAAGAAGGCCGCCGACAACAGGAACGCTTTAACTCACTTTATTTGTTTAGCTTTAGTTATATCTAATCTATGTAACAATGGAGGGGTATTGTAAAAGTCACGCCGCGTGGAGAGCCCCCTCGCTTTGCATCCGTCCCGATGCGCTGCCTGGGGGCGTTCTGATTCTAACCGGATGTTTCCGCCCGGAAGTCTCTGGGCAGGAGGCGTGGCCTCTATGACGCATAATGGCTAGTGTTGAGCGCCCGCCCCCAGTGTATTATGTTTGCCGCCATCATGTGGTCAGGTGGGGTAAATACAACTTGTATATTTATTTCTACTCCTTTGTGTGGCTATGTGTAGATATACAGCCTGCTGATACGTTATTATTAATTCGCAACAAGATGTATTCTGTATTTTTATCAAAATGTTTATTGTGGATCTTGACCCTCTTGACCCCCTGCTGCTCAGCCAGGTCTAGGACACTTACCACACACCCCACCGAGACACGCAGAGGGAGACAGAGGGAGATAAAGAGAGAGAGACCTGAGCTTGACTGAAGGAGGACACAGTCCTGAGGTCCACCTCCATGCGGTGAGTGATGAATCAGAATGAGATGAATGCTTCAACAATGTTCCTCTTGGCTCAGCACCACTTCTCACCTTGTGGTCATGAGCATGGACGTTGTTAGACCTGGGCATTCGGGGCTATAGCCCCGGATCTTTTGGGAATAGCCCCGGATCTCTGTGCCGTGAAATAAAAAATACCCCCCCCCCCCCCCACGTCGGTCGTCGGTCCGGGGTGTGTTACGATCACGCACCCCCCCCCCACGCCGCGTCGGTCGTTGGTCCAGGGTGTGTTACGATCGCGCACCCCCCCGCCCCGCCCCCCGTCAGAGAAAATTGCTAGGGCCGAATTTGGTTCCCAGTCCAATCCTGGTCTGGGCTACAGCCCCGGATTATTTCAATTGCTAGCAACGTCCATGGTCATGTCACTGTGAAAATGACAGGCCTACTGTTGAGATTAAAAATTCAGTGCTACCGTTTCAGCTCAATGGGTGCGGATGGGATCTGCAAACACGCGTGCTTGTTGCCTTACATCATTTAAAGCAAATACCGCAAGAATGAATTATGAAATCTCTGTTGAATCAAATCACTGTGAGACATTTAAATGAGTGAGGATGTGGCGCCATCTAGTGGCGCAGATGGCACATTACGTCATCTGAGGCGCATACCGGTATTCATATTCATATCCATATTTGTCTTCATGCAAAAATTCTTGGAAATTTCAATAATTCGCCATTTCCCTTACTATGTTCACTACACCTTCACTACTTCATTAAACTTATATTTAAATAGAAAACATCCGCCATAGCAAATCAGAACAGCCATTCCTAATAACAGCCTATAATCCGTATATCCTGCTGTACGTCAGCCATGACATGATATTATTTTGTGCTCATAATTTAGGGTTGGGGGGGGGGGGGTCGGGGTATCCTTCTGATAAACACCACCCACCCCCACCCACCCAGCACCCCGTCACACCCCCACCCGTCACCCCCCACCCCCACCCAGCACCTCCACCCAGCACCCACCCCCACACACAGCACCCACCCACCCAGTACCCCCCACCCCCATTCACCCACCCCCACCCCCACCCAGCACCCACCCCCACTACGTCACCGCGCCAGGCTCCCCCTCCACGCTTCCGTCCACTGCGTCTGGTGAGCGGCAGCAGCAGCAGCAAAACCCCCACTGGCTGCTCCTCTCTGCCGGGGAAAGGCAGTCACCGTTAGCACCACCAGTGTGTTTCTTCTTCTTTGTTTTTAGTAGTTTTTAACCCTCCTCCACCTCCTCCTCCGCCTCCATGGCCTCGGACGGTTTGGACGAGCGGTCGCCGCTCCTGTCGGCGCCCAACTCCGGCAGCGCGAGCCCCGCGGCGCCGCCGTACCTGCAGGAGCCGCACGGCAGCCCCAGAGGTAAACACCGGGTCCTGGGTCCTGGGTCCTAACCCCCCCTACCGGGTCCTCACCCCCCCCCCCCCCCCACCCACCGCCGGGTCCTAACCCCCCCCACACCGCCAGGTCGTAAACCCCCCCACCGCCGGGTCCTAACCCCCCCCCCCCCCATCGGGTCCTCACCCCCCCCCCCCACCGCCGGGTCCTCACCCCCTCACCGGGTCCCCGGGGTAAACACCGACCCCCCCCCCGCCGGGTCCTAACCCCCATTTTCGGGGCGTTTCGCTTGTGCGTGTCGTGGTCCTGGTCCTGTGTCGTGGTCCTGGTCGTTTTCGTGGTCCTGGTCGTTTTCGTGGTCCTGGTCGTGGTCGTAGTCCTGTGTCGTGGTCGTGGTCCTTGTCGTAGTCATGGTCGTGGTGGGGGTCCTGGTCGTGGTCGAGGCCGGTGCGTAAATACGTGCTCGGTGGGACGTGGACCGGTCGGTCCGGACCGGTTGAGGTTGTGGGAGAAACGGGCCGCTCGCGACGAAATGCGTCGCAATTATTATTATTATTATTTATTTGAATGTGCTGCGTAATGTCCGCCACACAATAACATGCGTCGGTCCTGATGAGGACAGAGGGGGGGGGGGGGGCGATGGGCCTGATGGGCACGACGTGTGTCTCCTGGTCCACGGTCTAGCGTAACGTAGCAGGCCGCTGTGGTCCAGGTCCAGGTCCAGATGTTGGACCGGACCACAGCTGGATGCACCGCCAGGCCTAGACCTGCTGGGTTTAATATCTGGTGTTTACTTGGTGATTTAGTAACGCATGGTGGCCGCTGTGTGTACATGATGGAGTGGGGGGGGGGGGGGGGGGGGGTCCAGTTAGTAACCTCTCCTCCTCCTCATCCTCCTCCTCCTCTTCCTCCTCATCCTCTTCCTCATCCTCTTCTTCTTCTCCTTCTAACGGGTCTGGTACATAAACATGCACAGTCATGCAGACACACATACCCCCCCTCCCCCTTCCTATTGGACTAGATGGCTTTGTGTTGCTCATCTGGTTCTGATGTGGGTTAGCTAATGGGCTTCAAGGAGGAGGAGGAGGAGAAGATGAAGATGGCGTTTTATATAAGTCCAGCCGGGTCAGCAGCGTAGGGCCTTTCTCCTTCTCCTCCTTCCTCCTCTTGTGTGTTTGGTTTGGGTCCAAACACCACCTGCCCTTGTTCCTCCTGGGAGGGATCTGTGTCTGCCTCCATGGTCCTGCTGGTCTCCGCACCGGACCAGGAGGTCCTGTTACGTTTCCGGAAAACACGTTTGCCTTTTGGAGAAAGTGTTTTGTGATAATGCCGCTCCACAGCCGGCGGTGGTATTAGATTATGCCATTAGTTTTATTTATTATTAAATGTGTTTGTGCTGTGGTGATCGCCGGAGCCGAGGCCGGTGATTTATCACAGCCACACGACCAGAACCTCTTAATCCGGTCCTTGTGGAGGTTATTATTGGTCCGGTCATTATAACACGCGGAGCTGAAATAAATCATCACTTTATTATTAAACGCAGAGGACAGTCGGTCTCCAGGACTCTGTGGGCGCAACGGCGTCCGTCCGAAGAAGCGGACGCATAATGTTCTGCCCTTCAGCCTCCGGATTGATTATGAAGAATTAAACATTGGACTTTAAAGGCCCGTAATAAAAAGGCTTTTGATGGTTGTTGCTACAGCCAAATCCTAAATGTCTGGATATCCGGACGTTTCCTCCCTCTCTGAACCCGGGTCACGGCTAATTCCTCTCCTCCAGTGTGATGGAGTCCAATCCCCAGCAATGTGTGAGCAGGATTATGTGCAGCCAGCAGACACCACCACTGTGTGTGTGGATATTTATACGATATTAACCTTTAATGAAACACAAAGACACTTAAAACATAGTAAGGTCCACAGACTGTGGATACAAAATGTGGTCTTCAGTCTGTCAATAATAATAATAATAATAGTAATAATTAATACCCATACCATATCGCTTAATGATCAGTGAAACCGTATAAGTTAAAGATAATTCTGAAGTTATCTTTATGTATTTGAGCAGATCAAGTGGTTGTCTGAACAGCTGGGCCTCCCAGACTGGTGATATCAACTGGTGATATCAACTGGTGATATCGACTGGTGATATCAACTGGTGATATCGACTGGTGATATCGACTGGTGATATCAACGCTCGCCACAGAGAAAGGAAGTCATTGTGTACACACAGATTTTCCTGAGTAATACTTGAAAGGCTCTCGTTTGCGTCACGTGGCGTTTATATCAGCCGCACACAGAATGGGAGATTTGTTATACGTTACGTCACAACCATCCTAAAAACAATATTGAAAATACATTATAAAGTCTAATTTTTCTATTTGATCCAGATAGATATTTTGTTTCTATTGTTTCTTAACATAATGATTAAGTCCGTCTTTGCTGGCTGCTCACGGTATTAAACACGCGGTGTTTCCTCCTAAATGGTTCCTGAGGTTCCTCACTGCGGTTGGTCCGTTAGTCCGTCTGTCAGACATGTCGGCCGCTCATGGAGAGCGTCTCCACCTCCCACAGCACATGTAGCGGACCCAAACATAACAAACAAACAAACAAACAACCGATCGAAAACCAGGCATGCCAGACAGCACTCTCGTCGCGGCCCTACTCAGGCGTTGAGTAAGTGTATCAGCGAGACGGCGCTGTAATGGCGGAGGAAAGCAGCGCAGGCAACATCGGCCGCTGTGGTTGTTTCAGTTGTCTGGCGTTGAGGATGGGCCGCAGGAGGAAAGCTTTGTATCCTCTCCTCTCTTTTTAGCTCTCCACTTCCATTTCAGTTGCCATGTGCATGCCGATAACGAGGAACAGAGAGTCAGCAACGAGGAAGAAAGTTTAGTTCTGTTGCGTTTTTCTAAAAAAAAAAGTAATCTTTAGAATTAGCAGCTAATGCTCTGACTGTCATTGATCTCATAGCAAATGATTTATAATGAATTTGGCAATCTGTGTGGACCGTCATGTGCCGCTGACGGTAGGCGTCCTTGAGCAAGATGACACACACCACACCACACCACACCACACACACACACACACACACACACACACACACGTGTAAACATCCAGAGTTTTGTCTCTTGTCATGCAGTTCTGCTTCATA
Source organism: Merluccius polli (assembly GCA_030340625.1). NCBI lineage: Eukaryota > Metazoa > Chordata > Actinopteri > Gadiformes > Merlucciidae > Merluccius > Merluccius polli. Next base: position 24,129 of record JAOPHQ010006422.1, read on the forward strand.
ACACCCCATAATGATAATAATAATAACCCCCTGCTGCAGAAAGCCAGCACCTCTCTGTGCTTCATCGCGCCATACATCTGTAATGAACGAATGTAATTGTATAATTAAAAAAACGATAGCGGTAGCGGGTAGCATTGAATGAGGCGAGCCGTCACGCATTTCACCGCGTTTCAGATGAAGTCGATGGCAAGACGATGAACGTAACGCAACATACTTGTGTTACGTGTTTGGGTGACGGTGTCCTGGATGGGGACAAGCGTCTGGAGTCGCTGCATCAATACACAACCCTCAGGTATCGAATTACACGAGGCTGTGGTCAGATTAAGAGTGCATGGTACTACAAGTGCAACCTATAGCTGCCGCTTGTGGTCACACTGTGATCGTCGTAATAACAACGTTGTTAATCTAATCCACTGAGTATTATTATTATTAGGATTTTCTTCATTCTTCATGCCATATAAAATCATCTCTTATCTCCTGACAAATGTGACCACCAAAGAAGATAAGAAAGAGAAAAGAGAAAAGCAGCTTTACTTTTAGTCGTTTGCTTCTGACATTACGTCATCACCCCGGTCCTCCAGGCGATGGCAGAGGACTTCGTCTGCGTTTTTAGCGGATGTAAAAGGAGCCATTGTGTGCTGTGTTAAATGTACAGCATCCAGTCATACTGGGCTTCTGGGAAGTACAACAGTCTGGTCACATGACGAGCAATTAGGCGGGTAGTCGGTCTGTCATGGGGTTTTAGCCTTAAGTTACTACGGCGCTCTGCTAACGACCCCCAGAGAAGATCACACACTCTCTCACCCAATATGATCCAACATGACATACATTCAGCAATGGCGTCTTTCTCCCAGAGTTCGGTTGAAGTGATCATCAAGTGCGGGCTTTATGGGAATCGAAAGTAAATTAATAAATAAATGATAAATACCGCAGTATAATGAGTATTATGTGTCGTAATATAGACCAGCGGTTCTCCACGTCGGTCGGCCCTTGACCCTATTTTTAGGTCAGGAAGTTACCGCACAAAGTTGTCATCAGTTGGTGACTCACCATGAGGCGGTTGTGTCTACAAATTCCTTTCAAAGCTCAACATTTGACCACAATGTCAAGTGTCTATTGAGTCTGCTGTCTCCGACAACCCCATTATCAGGCAGGGTGGAGGACGCTGATATAGAGCATGGATGCATGTTGGCATTTGGGTCGTTTCCTTGACCAACTTTCTTTTTTTCACTTCTTCATTGCCCTCCTCACTCCCCCGGTTTATCGAGCGTGCGGAGGTTCCCACGATGGGATGCATGAGCCGTCACACCAGTCTGCCTCATTCATCAGTTAGGACATCATGAGGGTTGTTATTTTAAACGTATTTTTTATTTTAGACAAACTTATTGGAATGCTGCTTTACTTTGTCCGTAAAGTCACTATCACTACAGTTCAGGAACAAAACGCACAAATCTATCGCTTTCTTTGATGACTCTGCATTGGATTAGTCCAGCTGTCGACTCCGATAACTGTTAGTTTACCCCAAAGTTATACTTTAGTGAAGGTTCATGTGTGTGTGTTCGTGTGTGTAGAGTTTTACTTTACCTTTTTTCCCTACAGTGCATTCTCAGGCTTTCCTATTTGACGTACAATACGCCTGAAATACTTTAGATTTATGTCGGCTTCGCTGACCTCCAGCGGGAAGGGGATCGCGTCTAGTTTGTGTACAACTCTACACACACAAACAACAACAAGCTCCACATCCCCCCCCCTTCATTTTGTTTTTGCCAGTCTCACAACAAGCCATCATCTCATCCCATACAGCCACATGTGAAGGTACCGGTACGCACGTCTCCCTGCATGTTAGTAACAGCCTTGTGTATTTGTTTGTTTGTTTGTGTGTTTGTGTGTGTGTGTGTGTGTGTGTGCTCTACCTCCCTTCTCAAAAAGCCGAACTACCTCCTCCTTACACAGCCATCGCCAGCCCGGATGCGGGCGGCGTGCCCGTCATCAACTGCCGCGTGTGCCAGTCGCTCATCAACCTGGACGGCAAGCTGCACCAGCACGTGGTGAAGTGTACCGTGTGCAACGAGGCGACGGTAGGTAGGGGGGGGGGTACAACCCAAGTTGGGACTTGGGTTGTATCATAATGAGAGATGGGATAATGTTATGTGGATCTCTTGGGTTGGTTGTCTTTCTGTCTTCTGTCTTTCTGCCGTCCGTTCTTGTATAGTCCCCATCACCCCATGACCTGGCCGGTCTTTAGTGCCCTGATGGATGTGTGAGTGTAGCGGGAGGGGCAGGGGAAGACGGGGGAGGAGCCGGCTGTCCTTGTCGCGGCGGACAGAAGGACAATCTATCATCGCAACACACATGGGAGGAGGATATTGCCGCTTTCATTAGGGCTGTGCGCGTGCTGCTGACTGATGCTCAGCCTCCGACGTAGGCGACGTATAGACTTCATACTACCGGCTCTTAATGCGCTGCTCTGGGCTTGGGCCTTGACCCGGGGTCAGTATTCAAGGTTGTGTTTACCAGGGAAGTGAGAATTACTTTTGGGTCCGTACAGTCTATGTATTATTGTTGTATGTCTTAGTTAGTAGCATTAGTTTAATAACTAATAGTTTTTGGTTGTTGATATGGACACAACTTTTCGAAACTTTATGACAATACACTCCCCCTAAATGTCCCATAGGGATGATTGTAAAGCAAGAAAACGTTTTCCATGGTCTCTTGAAGACCGGCGTGCGAATAACAAATAGTAAATCAAAGCCGTATCTCAGTCCTCCACTCTGCTGGCTGCCTTCTCTGAATGGGTCATCGTTATGCGCCGGTGGTTTTTATTACCCAACGCTGTGGTTGTATTTCACAACTTTGTGTTTTTTTCTGTGTGATACTAAAGAAAGTATGCAAATCTTTATTTTTAATTTTTATGGCAGCCCATCAAAAACCCTCCAACAGGGAAGAAGTATGTGAGGTGTCCCTGCAACTGCCTGCTCATCTGCAAAGACACATCCAGGCGGATAGGATGTCCCCGACCCAACTGGTAGGTCGGACGTAGCCACCTAGCGCCGGCGGCCATGCGTGGGGTTCAGGGTTACCGTACGCTCGCACCCAGAAGCCATTTTATCTGAGTGTATGATTCGGGGTGAGGAGCGAATGCTAGGGTAATGCTAACGCTATTGTTAAGGTTGAGCTGATGGGCTGAACCCAACTGACACTGATCAGTGTCAGTCCCATGGAAACAAATTGGGATTTGTGGTTGTCCAGAACAACAACTTCACTTGGATATGAATCTATTTCAGATTAAATAAAGATTATGTACATTGATGCACATTTTCAATGTGATTTTAAACGTAACTTGAATCATCCAGTTGTTTTTTTTACTTCAGTCATGCACCAAACATTTTGTTGTTACTCCAATATTGATTGTATGCTGCTGCTGCTTCTTCTTCTTCTTCTTCTTCTTCTTCTTCTTCTTCTTCTTCTTCTTCTTCTTCTTCTTCTTCTTCTTCTTCTTCTTCTTCTTCTTCTTCTTCTTCTCATTGTAAGCCTCACATGTTGCATTGGAGAAGATGACTAAAGATGCTAAATGACGGAAACGTAAATAACTTTCAAGCATAGACCGCGATCGTAGCGGTGTTTCGCTCTCCGATTGTGGTTATTTTAGCATCCAAAAGTTGGCATGACAACGCTGTGCTGTGCTGTCCCTGTGCCCCGTCCCACAGCAGACGCATCATCAACCTGAGCCCGGTGATGGTGGTCCCCGAGGAGCAGCCCGCCCAGCCGGCGCTGCCCGTTCAGCCAGAGGGCCTGAGGGTGGTGTGCGGTCACTGTGGCAACACCTTCCTCGTATGTAATCACACGTTGTTTTTGTTTGTTTGTCCCTGTATTGCATGCGTTAAATTCACACTGGCAAGTCTAAACAGCCCAATAATGTGTGATGGGAAGGGGGAAATGACCAGAAAACGAGTTAAAATTATTTGGCTACCTCTATTATTTTCTACCCCCACCTCTTTTGTTTTTTTTTATTAACAATACAAAGGAGGAATTCGCCTCTGAGGTGCAGTTTGTACTGACTATTGTTTGACTTATTGACTTTTGTTTTTTGAAGGAAAATGCTTCCTTTTCACCCTCCCCATTGGACACTGACAGACTTGACAGCTCTGAACATCAGCTCTCAACATGGCTCACTTGGCCAAAGCTGTTTTTTTATTTGTATTATTATTATTATTATTTATTTCACACATTGCTTGTGGCCTCTGTAGGGCAGTGAGGACGCCAGGTCATCCCAGCCTCTCTCCACCCTCCCCTCTGATGGCTCTCCCCCCGGCCCAGCAACAGGTTGAGACGGCTGGGCACGTCCCGGGGGAAACGCAACCCCCTAACCACCCCTAACCCCCCCTAACCATAGACTAGTGTCTCAACCCACCTCCCTGTCCTTATGTACACTGCTGCAAATGGGCTTCTCCTGTCTACATCTGGTGGCTCTCTCTTGAAGAGACCAACCTGGTTAAATACAGGGAGAAAAATAGTAATTATTGTTTTGGCTGAGAGGACATTCACATTCGTGAATGATACAAAATCGATGTTCAATTTGGCTTGCGGACACCAGTAAGGTTTAAAGAAGGCGGTCTTGTCTTGTAGGCCTACATCCCACTACATGTGCTCCAGAACTGATGGAAAGAAAAAAAAAAGCCAGGTGCGAAAAGCCACATATTGCACCAATGTAACGAGGGCATGGTGATAGTAGATCTAGTGTTACGTCATTAACACCACGTTGCTGCTAACATCAGAAATCACAGTAAGAGTAATACTGTACACGCTTAACCGTAGTTAGCGTAGCGTAGTTAGCGTAGCGTAGTTAGCGTAGTTAGTGTTACGTCATTAACACCACGTTGCTGCTAACATCAGAAATCACAGTAAGAGTAATACTGTACACGCTTAACCGTAGTTAGCGTAGCGTAGTTAGCGTGTACTTGTTGATTACATGTGCACTTCTCCTTCACATGTTCTCTAGTCCGCTGCTGTCTGTCGCACAATACAAGATTGACATGAGAAGGATCTGGATTATGAAAATATCTGCTCTGATCTCGTTATTGCTGCTATTGGCAATATTGCTGTTCTCCATTGCACATCTCTACAATTGGCCCATGTTTCAACATTTTATATAAACAATATTTTCCGTTTTCCAATGTAGGGATGGCCCATGATTTGGCTTGTGCTTACATGAGGGGTTTAAGATGATCTCTTTTTAACACTTCCTGAAATTCAGGACACGCTCTGTGATTGTTGTTGATCAGCCTGATTAATTTCCGGCGTGTTCCTGGTTTAAAAACGGTGCTTTCCTGTCTTTTTCTTTACAGTGGATGGAGCTCCGCTTTAATACGCTAGCCAAGTGCCCACACTGCAAAAAAATGTGAGTACATCCCCCCTACTGTCGTACGTTAGTGTAACCCGGTGTATCTATGTAAGGGATAATGTACAGCGAGCCGGTCATTATTGCGAAATAAACCCCGACAAGGTGATTCACGTCGGGGTCTATTTTATTTCACAAAATATAACTAAACAATGTCATTGATTGATTTTTTTTTTGTATAGTATTATTTTATTGTTGGATTCTACAGTTGGAAATAGCGTCCATAGCAATGGTCTGCTATCCAGAAAGCACAGACCGTAGGATCCCCTAATCGACCAATAATCGAGTATTAAACAAAGCCGTGTGATATATAACATTATTACATGAAAATAATACAAATATTTAGTAAATGACGCCCTAATTAGCGTACGATCTTGGGCTGAATCGACCTCAGTCTTCGGTCCTGAAGTCTGCAACGAAAGTATAAGCCAGCCGCTAATGCACCTAAACCTCATCGCTGTAACCCTGGTTGCGGCCGGTACTTTTACTGGTGTGTGTGTGTGTGTGTGTGTGTGTGTATGTGTGTGTGTGTGCGTGTAAGTAAACCAGGGGGTTCTGTGGAGGCTAATCCAGACGTGTGATGGGCATTAGTGACCGAGGACCAACCCCGCTCGACTTAATCCAGTTGCAGCTTGGGGGGGGGGGGGGGGGGGGGTTGTTATGAGTGAGCACTGGGAGAAAAAAAAAGTGTTGGAGGATTGGGATAAATGAGACGCAGTGATGCAGTGGCATCCGATTGGTTGCCGCATGGTCATGAGATCTAGCAAGGGGTTTAGCTCAAGACCCCCCCCCCCCCTTCATTCCCTCTCACCAGCATGCATTCTGTGTGTCTGTATACGTCTTCTCGTTCATCTTTGTTCTGGTGAAGTCGGAGTTGCTCACGTTTTCGGTCGATCTGTGCCTCGCTGCTGTGTGGCTACACGGCAACCGTCTTTCTCTCTCTCTCTCGTTGTGTTCAACGCATCGTGAATTAGATTTATTCATGAGCCATTATGTATTTGAGATGGCATGTCGTCTGACCTCTTTCTGGTGCCGATTACCGTGTTAATATAATAATAATAATGATAATAATACTATCAAACCTCCTGAGTCATGCTTCGACTTGAATCGGAAACGTTTCAAGGGCGATTTTATTATTTTTTTTAAATGTATTTTTTATTTATTTATTATCAGATTTTTTTTAATATTTGACAATGGAGCAGGAGCAAGACAAAATGTCACGGCCTGTATACACAGCAGAGCTAGCAGACGGGCACAGTAGAGATTTGTGTCGAGCGAACGGAGGAGGGAGGCTGTGTAGGAGGCGGGAGATTAACCTCCCCTAGAGCCAGAGAAATACCAGTGATTCCTGAAGACTGAGCCCGGTCACATGAGAGCCCTGTGGGAGCGTCGGGGCAGGAAGATGGAGCGCCATGCCGATCCTTTTCTTTTAGTAATGACGAATGAATAAAATGTAAACTCTCACGTCAGTTATCATTTGAAATTTAGGCCTGTGGTCCTGGAAGAAGAGGGGATGTGTGTGTGTGTTTGGGTGGGTGGGGGGGGGTACGTAAATGTTAAATGTGTTGGGGCTACTGTGGGATCTGATCCTGATCCGATCTGAAACGAGGTGATCGTGTGACCCGAGCCCTGGGCGCTTTCATCTGCGTCTGGAGAAGAAAATAAAAAACGCGGGCGAGGTGCCGTGCGGCGAGCTCTGCACCTCACGAGATTCTCCTCGTCGATGACCTCATGAGCTGAAATCGCTTGGTGCATTTTTAAAAGGGGAACAAAGCACACACAGAGCGCGACGTGTTTTTCATTCGTCCTTTCAATGCCGCTCGTCTTGTTGGAGTCTGGGGCGGCCTGTGAGGATCAATTGAAATCTGATTCTGTGTCTGCCATTGACATAATCAAGTCAATTGACAGAGTGAGTCATTGATTTGATATTGTAGAATAGATTGGGGAGGAGACGTTTTAGTTAGTTGTAGGGGTAGTGTAGCGGCAAGTGTGTTTGACAGCCTACCCACTATTATTGAATTCACTGTTTTTAAGTGAACAAGTAACTAGTCTGTATTGATCCATTTGGGGAGTTTTAGGAGCAGTGGGGAGGCAAGGTGCTGCACCCATGGGACTAACTCTCAAGTGTTAACCTGATGTACAGGAGACCGCCGGGAGGATTGAGCTGCCATACGTCTCTTAGCGTAAGGACCTCCATGTGAACACGGTGGGAACAACACGGCTAGACGGCCCCCGGTCTCCAGCGGGTTTGAACCCGGGACCATGTGACTGGGCTGCAGGCCGTGCCGACCGCCGTGCCGTATTCCTGGTTCAATCCCCCACTAAATCAAGCATGCTTAATATTGTACAGTAAAACCTGATACATTGCCGTTTATTTAACTCGCCACGTTTAATGTCAAAGTAGCTCATTCCTAGACACAGAAGAGACGAGGATGGTAGTACTGACGTTCGATACAATAGTCACTGAAGAGATGGGAGCTGTAGTTGTGACTATGGGAACCGATCGTCTTTTCCAGCCCTCCGTTGGTAACGACGTCTCATCTGCGTTGCTGTAAATAATATATGTAAAGAAAACGTATGGCTAATGAGACTTTAACACACTTTTTTTTTTCTGTCGCCGTCTGTGTGCAGATCGTCGGTCGCAGTGCGCTCCCCAGAGGCGCTGTTGCGCGTACATCACAGTAGGGGATGATCTGCATCTTCGTTGGAGTGGGGCTCACAGTGAGTACTTTATCGATTCCAGTTGCCATTTCAAATGTGCTTCATCCATGAAGGAGATACCAAATTAATGAATACTTGAATGACTGTCTAAGTGCTATCATGGCAAATTATGATGAATGACTAATGGCATTTTCACTGCTGAAACTACCGCCGTTTAAACTTCGGCCCGTATTCAGAATTCGGCATGAAAACATGTTTTTCAAATGTATAAATGTTTCTTTCTTGTAATCGTATATTACTACGGATTTCATAATCTCATAGACTTGGGAGCTTTTTCTCCTGGCTTACATATTTGCATAATAGATATAAAAGTAGTTAATCAACTACTGTCATGATGTGTTCTTCCCATGCATGATTCTTTCTGACTCTCTTTCACTTATTTTCTGTTTTGGTGGAGGTTTTAAAAGTAGTCCAACCTCTCGTTGGATTGGGGAAATGAGTACTGTACAGTGTAACTCGCTGGGGTTATTTTGAAATACCATATTGTGCGTGCGTGTGTGTGTGTGTCAACAGGTGGGCACCAGAAACTTTGCCAGTCAGTACAACGCGGTGTACGTGTCCTGGGCGGTGGGCCTACCTGATTGGTCTCATCTGTCTGATACGGGCCTGCTACTGGGGAGCCATCAAAGTCAGTTATCCAGAAAAACAGCTTCGCTTAGAGTGGGTTCAATACGACCCCCCCCCCCACCCGGCTTGGCACGGCCCTGCATGAATGGGAAATAACGCCACTTTTAATTATTTTTTATTTATATTAATTAGTTTGTATGTGTGTGTGTTGGGTGCATGTTGTACATTGTGTTTTTTTAGAAAGTTTGGTTTGTCGAACAACGTTTATGTTGGTCAGTCTCCTCCAGGTTTCCACTGATGAATGAAACTTGCGGATCTCTTCCAGGGTTCAGCGGCAATGAGCCGACTGTGAACACCATAGGCCTTCGAGATAAGTCAGAAAATATGATTTTAATTCTCTCTTTTTGTCTTTCTTTGTCAAGTGACATTGCAAATGAATCTCTTGCTGAACCCAGATTCAGATTTTGCAATCCAGTTGGACTTGGTCTCTCTCTGTCTCTCTCTCTCTGTCTCTCTCTCTCTCTCTCTCTCTCTCTCTCTCTCTCTCTCTCTGTCTGTCTGTCTGAACTTTTAATATTTTGATAAGCACTCCTCAGATTTGACTTGGTGATACCCATACAGTGTTTCGTTCACAGACCAAACAAGACAATGAACTCCTAAGAAATATGTGCTGCCCATTGCACTGCGATTTATATGCAATAGTACGTGTTGTTTTGCTGCTAGTTTTAAACCGTGGCTTTCGGAAAGCTGCATGTTCATATACTGTGTTTTAACCATTTACTTTTGCCTTTTGAACGCTAACATATTAGTCTATGATTTTTAACTCTCGATATGAGCAACTTTTAAACAAATTGTGCTTAATATATCTGTGCGTGCCAATGTCGCTGCCCAGTATTAACAATTTGGTGTGTGTGTTGTGTGCGCGTGTGTGTGCGTGTGCGTGCGTGCGTGTGTGCGCGTGCGTGTGGTGTGTTGGCTCATTTGCCAGTTGAGAATTAAAGGTTCATTCAATTCATTTGAAAGATGACTTTGTTTTAAACTCTGTGAACCCAACACACTTTTTGTTTGTTGGTTTTTTTTTACTTAATTTGAGTTGCCTTCTCACTGGGTGGAAATCATTTTTAAATCGTTGATTTAAAAACATGGTGAAGCCCGTTAGCGGCGGCGTCAATCCTAGTTTGCCACTGAAGTATTTTCTTTGTCGTTTTTTAGTTTTGTTTCACAAGGGGTGGCTGAAGGTCCAAGGGCGACGAAGGGGTGGCCTTGAGATCATGTTGTGTGTTTTTAGCCTTTAGCCTTTAGCTCCTTCTACCTGTGATTGTAGACCGTATAATACCGTCCCCCCCCCAGTGAGCGTGTTGCCAACCCAGTCCTGTTCTAGCTCGCATCGCTAATAGGCTAACAACATCTTGTCTTTTGAACCACGGACGCAGTCCAAACTTCTAACCATGTTCTGAATGTGATGATGATGATGATGATGATGATGATGATGCTGTACCAGAAAATACTAAACACAAAAACAATACTTTGTACATATAATTCAAATTCAATACATAGAAAACATAGCGCGAGCGGGATGAAAAAGATGGCTCTCTGGTCTTTTTAAAACCGATAATTTATCAATAAAATGGAGGAAATAAAAAAAAATCCTGTGTCTGTCGACTTTTTTTGTGCTCGTAGAATTGAAGAGGAAGTCACATTTTCAGAAGGGGAAAAAAAATGAATAAAGAAATTTAAATAACTAACCCAGACATTCATGCTCTTGAAATAAATTAAGTGGCAAATATCTATCCTCTATGATGTACATATATCTCTTGTGTGTATATATATATATATATATATATATATATATCTTGTATATCTTTTACTCATGAAAATGATCTCTGTCGTCGTCCTTGGTGACGAGATGTGTCCTTGATGTGAAAGTCAAAAAAGGGTAATGGACCGGCAGTGAAGGACATTTCTCTCGGTGCCGTCGACGATCCACCTGATTTATAATGGACCTGGAGGAGAACTGATTCTCTCAGACAATATAGACAGACGGTCCCTGGAGGTCAGTTTGGTGTCATTTGAGCCATTTTGATTTCAAACGACATTCAATTTATGCGCTTTATGGTTTTAATAAAGAGGACGGTAACAACAGGGGCGATTCTAGGGTCAGAGCTTTAGGGGTGCTGAGCACCCAATGAGCCCCCACTGCCACCACCCACCCTTTTTTTCACACAAAAACAAAAAATATGTCTATTGAAAAATAACTATCATTCTCACACACACACACACACACACACACACACACACACACACACACACACACACACACACACACACACACACACACACACACACACACACAGAGTAACGCTAGGAGTTAGTATATACTATGCCCCCATGAATGTGATGTGATTATTATTGTTGCAAAGCCTGGTTCAGGTTAAATCCTCTGTAAAACATGAATGAATACAGCAAAAGAAAAACATTTAACTTTATTTTATTGTCTGGTTGATAGTCAGACAACTGAAAAATAACAGATATAAATCTTATGAATAAATAAAAATTATTTAAAAAGCCACAGTGAGTGTTTTTCACACATACTGGTGGTATACAGTGATGTGTCGTTTCGTTTGTTTTCACTCTGGTCCAAACGCCGCACCACTGGCAGGGCTTCATGTTATATTTCATGAGAATGTATTGATTGAGAAAGGTTTTTGATATTGTTAACGTTATTAACATTATTAACGTTGTTACCGTTGTTAATGTAATTAACGTTATTTACGTTATTTACGTTGTTAAGTTACGTTAAATTACGTAAGCGTAACTTACGTAAATAACTTACGTTAATTTGCGTAAGTTACGTAATTTACGTAAATTGCGTAAGTTAGTAAATTGCGTAACTTACGCAAATTACGTAAGTTATTTACGTAATTTACGCAATTTACGGTAAGTTACGTAAATAACTTACGCAATAAGTTACGCAATTTACGTAACTTACGCAATTTACGTAAGTTATTTACGTGAATTGCGTAAGTTACGTAAATTTGCGTAAGTTACGTAAATTGCGTAACTTATTGCGTAAGTTACGTAAATTGCGTAACTTACGCATTTACGTAAGTTATTTACGTGAATTGCGTAAGTTACGCAAGTTACGTAACTTACGCAATTCACGTAAATAACTTACGTAAATTGCGTAAGTTACGTACATTGCGTAACTTATTGCGTAAGTTACGTAAATTGCGTAACTTACGCAATTCACGTAAATAACTTACGTAAATTGGGTAAGTTACGCAATTTACGTAACTTACGCAATTCACGTAAATAACTTACGTAATTTGCGTAAGTTACGTAAATAACTTACGTAAATTACGTTAATGGCGCTAACGGAGCTAGACCGGGCTAACAGAGCTAACTGGTAAACGGTGCCTGGACTCCAGCACCGATATGGTATCGGAATCGGAACAACTCTCGTAAAAGGAAAGAAGTGTGAGACAGCTTTGGAGCACTTACTGAGTTGATTCACAACACTACAACTAAACAGATCTCACTCTGCGTGAGTCGCGCTGGACGCCGGTCGGCTGCGGAGCGTGCAGAGGAGAAGGAGGGGTGAGAAGAGGATGATACCATTTGCTAAGCGGGGATGTTTTCATTTTCGTCCTTAACATATACATTTTAAACCACAAACTACGGAGTATGTTTTGGACATTATTTAACCCTGTCAAAGACAAACACAATTTTAGAATAACATTTCTTACCCAAGTTTTAGGGGTGCTGAGCTGTTTTTAGGGCCTCGCCCCGCGGTACAAGGCCCTATAGGCCCAGTGGGTGAGGTTGTAATCGAAGTGCTTTAGCCGTTGTATTTCAAGTGAGGATAATTAGGTCACTTTAATAGCAGTATAGAATTTCAATAGCAATATAAATGACATTGTAATAAAATCATGTGAGAGGAGCCTGGTGTGTGTGTGTGTGTGTGTGTAACACAATCTCACTGCTAGTGTTAAAACTTGAACTTTTTAACGGTCTGAGTGTCCCTGATAAAATACGTAGCGATATTCATGCAAAGGATAGACATTAGGATGTAATTATTGAATTATGATTTCATTATTTTTTTAATTATATGCTGTCCTATTATATGCATGGACGTGTAATTCTGGGACATTGTAGAACTGGTTATATCCACAAGGGTGGCGACCATTTGTATTATTTGATCAACGCTGTATGAGTCAACGTAGCTATTGGCAAAATAAGAAATAACAGAAATAAGTACATAGCAAGTCCAACATCAAACACAAACAATCTAGTGTTTATTAGAAACGACCCTTAAAATGCACTTCTAGATAGTGTCACATACAAAAACAAGAAAGAATTACATGATATTACAATATATTACTTTATTTATGACCACAAATTGACATAGTAGCTTAACAACAGATTAAAGACGAAGTTGAGGTCTGCTGGGAGCTGCTACGAATGAGGTACTGTAGCTATTCTCTCTCTCTCGCTCGTCCTCTCTCTCCCACCGTCTCGCATACACACGACACACTCTCTCACCACCCACACACACACACATGCACTGTCTCTCTGGACAACAATACACAATATTACGCACAATCATTGGACACTCAGCGCTTGTATAACGTCAAACCCAAGGTGTGGATGCTGCTAAACGTGAAGCCAAACACAGTGATGATGTCAGGTCCCGCAGTTGACTCCTGCCCCCCTCTGATGAGGTCATCGCTTCCTAGGTGGTAATCCTAGACTGTATAGGTTGTAATTCTATGGATGTAATAGGAGACGATCACACGGAGGCTAGAAGAAGTAAAAATCGGCTACCACCCACTATGAAAAACATGGAGGTCATATTAATACTATTCACCATGACTTCACAAGCTGACACTGGTGAGAGTGAGTGTGTGTGTGTGTGGGTGTGCATGTGTGTGTGTGTGTTTTTATGTGTGTGTGTGTGTGTGTGTGCACTGCTATGGTGGTGGGGAGGGGGGGGGGTGTTTCCTGATGCCAGCAGTAGATCGTCTGGTTTCATCTCGATCCAAATGGCGTCCGGCCAGGTGCTTGTTGCTTGCTGTTCTCGTTCCACATTCAGTTGTTGTGATGACCCACCAGGAGGCTGTGCAGGCGGGAAAAGCGAACAAAAAGCGTGAATGAAAATGGAGGAACGAGAAACCGCTGAGCCTCGACAATGGCAGCCAATCAGAGCGAGACACTGAGCAAATGCCCTCCGCCTCAGTCAATGTGTCTGCATTGTGTGTGTGTTTGCATCGCCAGGATCGATAATGGCGTGTAGGTGGTTACATAACAACGATGGTGACGGTAATTCCTGTGAAAGTGAGGAAATGCATTTATTGACTTTGGTCTCTCAACAAAAAGA
>JAOPHQ010006423.1:0-44377 GCA_030340625.1 Merluccius polli
GGGACATGATGTTGGCTACATTGCTAATCTCTGTTCTGATGTCACCATTTGTTCCCTTTTGTTTAATTGTTAGTTCATTGAATGTTTATTTCCGTGTCAATAAAGCTATTTGGAATTGAACTGAAATAAGAGTCAGAACAGCGCTCCAATACTGCCTCACGACTATTGGGGCTACAAAAGCACCATAGTATCTTGTCTTAACAGAAAGTCCTCGACGAGGTCCAGAAACAACGAGCCCTGGCCCCCCGGAAAAGACTGTGCACCCACTGCACTCAAAACCAGACGGAAACCTGCAATTCTGACCTCCTGCCAACTATACCAGGACATCAGAAACACTCACATCTCAACAGCAGCAAGGTACGTGTCTCCCTGCGACTAGAGGGCAACAAATCCAGCATTATCTTTGACCATGCATTGTTACTCTAGGGTCTATATCACTTTTTAAAATTCTACAATCATTACTATTTTGCTCTTATCTAAACAACAGTTTTTTTAATAACATAATTTTATATAAGAGCTTTACTTGTTGAGATTCGTTCATCTATACCTTTAGTTATAAAAGGTCAAAAGTGCTAATGCGATGGCCGGGAATCGAACCCGGGTCAACTGCTTGGAAGGCAGCTATGCTCACCACTATACCACCATCGCTTCACATCACTGTGAAATCTGTGCAGCCCCAGAACTTCCCCTGCAGAAACAATCCTTAGCCAGGAGGAGTCGCAAGGGGGAGGAGAGAGAAGGGAGAGGGGGCAAAAGCAGGAGGGAGAGATGGGAGGGGAGGAGACGAGAGAAGGAGAGAGCAGTTCTCTCCTGCCATAAACAACTAGCCCATAGACCAAGAACAATGTTCTGATATCGATGAACATCCATAGTGCTGAACTGGAGCTACGGAAACACTGCAACTGCCACATCCTCATTCTCCTTTAACTGCCGGTCCACCATCAGTACCCACGTGTCATCGACTAACTGAGGGGGCACCCGGATTTGAACCGGGGGCCTCTTGATCTGCAGTCAAATGCTCTACCACTGAGCTATACCCCCGCTGTAGCACCAGGACAGTTACAGTGAGACCACATTCATTTGGTTGGGTTTGGGACATGACGTTGGCTACGTTGCTAATCTCTGTTCTGATGTCACCATTTGTTATATAGCTCTTTTAAACTTAATTTACATTGAAAGAAAACAATGGGATCTAGCCAATTTTTACATACATACATATTGTTTTGCTTTTGTTTAATTGTTTGTTAATAAAAATGTATGTCCATGCCAATAAAGCTATTTGGCATTGAACTGAAATGAGAGTCAGAACAATGCTTTGATACCGTCTCTCGACCCAAATAATGACCACATATATATGGACCTGCACTTACTGTTTGGGATTACTAAAGCACCATAGTATCTTATCTTAACAGGAGGGTAAACACACAGCAGCACAACACCTGACATCATGGACGACACACAGCTGGGAAAGTCCTCAACGAGGTCCAGACTCCATAGATAAGAAACAACGAGCCCTGGCTCCCCGGAGAAGACTGTGCACCCGCTGCACACACAAAACCAGGCGGAAACCTGCATTTTCTGACCTCCTGCCAACTATACCAGGACATCAGAAACACTCACATCTCAAACTAGACCAGGACATCAGAAACACTCACATTTCAAACTAGACCAGGACATCAGACAACACCTTTTCCCCACAGATCACACAGACACACAAAGAGTTTAAAAACACTGAAGACAAACCGACTGCCATACCTGTTAGAGAAATGTGCAACAGCAGGCAAGGTACGTGTCTCCCTGCGACCAGAGGAGGGCAACAAATCCAGCATTAGCTTTAACCATGCATTGTTACTCTATAGGGCCTATATCACTTTTTTTTATTTCTATAATCATTACTATTTTGGTCTTATCTAAACAACTGTTTTTTGGTAACATAATTTTATATATAAGCTTTACTTGTTGAGATTCTTTCATCTATACCTTTAGTTATAAAAGGTCAAAAGTGCTAATGCGATGGCCGGGAATCGAACCCGCAGCTATGCTCACCAATTTACCACCATCGCAATGCATGCTATGTTGTATGCTGACTCGGCAAACTGTCCAAAGAGAAGAACTTGACTGAAACACTGGTTCTTTTTCAGCAGGCCTCCTCCAGCTGATATAATATACAACGTTAATACACTATGTGTATGTGTGTGTGCAAAAAAGCAAAAAGCTGCGCATGTTTGGTGGGAACAAGCTGGGAATGTTTAAGACAAACACTGCAGTGTGCAGCACCTAAACTAAAAAAAAAATGCAGGTTTGCGATGGCCGGGAATCGAACCCGGGTCAACTGCTTGGAAGGCAGCTATGCTCACCACTATACCACCATCGCTTCACATCCCAGTGAAATCCGTGCAGCCCCAGAACTTCCCCTGCAGAAACACTCCTTAGCAAGGAGGAGTCGCAAGGGGGAGGAGAGAGAAGGGAGAGGGGGCAAAAGCAGGAGGGAGAGATGGGAGGGAGCAAGGGGAGGGGAGGAGACAAGGAGAGAAGCAGAGAGCAGTTCTCTCCTGCCCTAAACAACTAGCCCAGAGACCCAGAACAATGTTCTGATATCGATGAACAGGAGCTACAGAATCACTGGAACTGCAACATCCTCATTCTCCTTTAAATGCCGGTTACATAGCATTGGAGAAGGGGGGCAAAGTCATTTGCCAATTAAACAACCGATGAACTTCCATAGTGCTGAATTGGAGTGGCAGCTACGGAAACACGGGAACTGCCACATCCTCATTCTCCTTTAAATGCCGGTTACAGATGGTCCACCATCAGTACCCACGTGTCATCAACTAAATGAGGGGGCACCCGGATTTGAACCGGGGGCCTCTTGATCTGCAGTCAAATGCTCTACCACTGAGCTATACCCCCGCTGTAGCACCACAACAGTTACAGTGAGACCACATTTATTTGGTTGGGTTTGGGACATGATGTCAGATGGGAGGGAGCAAGGGGAGGGGGAGGAGATGAGGGAGGAGGAGAGGAGAGAAGCAGACAGCAGTTCTCTGCTGCCCTAAACAACTAGCCCAGAAACCCAGAACAATGGGCCTCATTCACCAATATCTTCTTAAGAATCTTTTTAGATTCTTTCTTAAGTCCTTCTTAAGAAGATTTCTAAGACGACCCTACGTCAGAGTCATCAACGTGTTCTTAAGCCGCTGAATTGTTCGCAGCTGTGTTCTTAGATTGATGAATGCCATCTCCTCGTAAACTGAGCGTGCATGCCAAATGAGTCTAATTAACATAGGATTAGCATAGGTAACCGCCCATTAATGCCCATAAAAGGGCCCATAAAAGGGACTGCAGGGCCGTGTGCAGGGCCTCTGAAAAATGATCTATGTGGTCCTGAAAGATTCGTTCCCTCCGTAGGGCACGATCCGCAATCTCCTGTAGCAGCAATATGCCATTGTTTTGTAGGCCGTGGATGGAGAAATGCCACCTATAAATAGGGTGGGATCACTAATTGACGGCATGGTTTCCAATGTATTGATTCATGTTAAAGCGTTGGCACATTTAATGTAATTAAAATGAAAAATGAAAAAAAATGAAATGAATAAATAAATACATAAATATGACAGAAATTTCACTGTAATGTATTTTATTGAACTTAACAAAAGAAGACAACACAACCATGCCAACATGTCGGCACTGAAATGTGCTTAAGAGTACTCCTGAGTGTTCGTGGGATTTATTCTTACCTAAGAAAAATCCTGGATAAGAAAAAATTCATGAATGCCACAATCTTCGTAAAATCTTCGTAAGTGGGACGGATCGTGAATGAGGCCCAATGTTCTGATATTGATGAACAGGAGCTACAGAAACACTGGAACTGCAACATCCTCATTCTCCTTTAAATGCCGGTTACAGATGGTCCACCATCAGTACCCACGTGTCATCGACTAAATGAGGGGGCACCCGGATTTGAACCGGGGGCCTCTTGATCTGCAGTCAAATGCTCTACCACTGAGCTATACCCCCTCTGTAGCACCAGGAGAGTTACAGTGAAACCAAATTTATTTGTTTGGGTTTGGTACATGATGTTGGCTACATTGCTAAACAACGAGCCCTGGCTCCACGAAAAAGACTGTGCACCCACTGCAGTCAAAACCAGACGGAAACCTGAATTTTCTGACCTCCTGCCATCTATACCAGGACATCAGAAACACTTGCATCTCAAACTAGACCAGGACCTCGAACCTCGAAACCTGTCCAGACCCAGAACGTCCCCTGCAGAAACACTCCTTAGCGAGGTGGAGTCGCAAGGGGGAGGAGAGAGAAGGGAGAGGGGGCAAAAGCGGGAGGGAGGGATGGAGCAAGGGGAGGGGAGGAGACGAGGGAGGAGGAGAGGAGAGAAGCAGACAGCAGTTCTCTGCTGCCCTAAACAACTAGCCCAGAGACCCAGAACAATGGGCCTCATTCACCAATATCTTCTTAAGAATCTTCTTAGATTCTTTCTTAAGTCCTTCTTAAGAAGATTTCTAAGAAGACCCTACGTCAGAGTCATCAACGTGTTCTTAAGCCGCTGAATTGTTCGCAGCTGTGTTCTTAGATTAATGAATGCCATCTCCTCGTAAATTGAGCGCGCATGCCAAATGAGTCTAATTAACATAGGATTAGCATAGGTAACCGCCCATTATTGCCCATAAAAGGGCCTATAAAAGGGACTGCAGGGCCCTGTGTAGACGCCACACAGAGGAAACAGCAACAGAATGCCTAAAGCAAAAACTAAATCCATTGGAGCACAGATAAAAAGAAAAAAAAACTTTAGCAGTTCAGAACTAGAAGTTCTGCTGCAGGAGATCACTCAGAGGAAGAAAATTATATTTAGCAGCCTTAGTGCAGGCTGCACTAACACAAACAAAAAGGAGGCCTGGGAGGCAGTTACGCGTGCAGTGGATGCAGTGTCGGGAGAGGGACGCACAATAGAGGAGGTAAAAAAGAAATGGTTCGACCTTAAATGCGAAACAAAAAGAAACATAGCAAAATTCCGTCGGGAGATGCAACGGACTGGAGGGGGGACAGCAGACACGACACCCATGTCTGAGTTGGACCAGCGCATCGGGGCCATCATCGGGGAGACGGCACTCTCAGGTAGGTAAAAATCAAAATCACTATAATGTAACTTATTGATGATTAAATTTTCCCACCTTACTTTTTAGGAGTACCATCAACTGAGTCTCTGGACACAGACCTGGGCCCCGATGCAACGCTGTCACCCCCTCCCTGTGTCGCTGCTACTCCAGAGGAATCGGAAGGTAATTTATTTATTTTCTGGAATAATACCTTTTTTATATATATATTTAAAATGTGTGCCCTGTAAGGCAGGAGTTTACCATAGTATGTAAGCTCAAAATACGTCTTTATTGGACTGAGGGGTTGCAACCTTGGCTTGATTTCATTCATTCATTTATTTATTTAATTTTTTTTTTTTTATCACAGATGAAGTCCCGCAGAGCCAACTTGCAACAGAACCAGAACGGACAGAGCACTCCTGCAGCAGCACATCCGCACGAACTCGGGCCCGTGCCTCTCCACGACCACGCCTGATCTCGGACGCAGTACTACACAATCAGGAATGGATAGCGGAGACGCTGGAGAAGATTGCCTCAACGCTGGGAACCATATCACAAACACTTAAAGAAATTAATGAGAATTTCAAAAGAAAATAAACATGTGCACTGAAACTGGTCTGTCCTCATTTTTGAAGTGAATTACAGTAGACTGTTTGATTAAACTTGTAATATTGCAACTTTACTCACAAACGGGCAATAAACTGCTCTCGAACATGAACAGCGCGCCTGCAGTCTGGTCCCATCATTGCGTCAGGACGCACATCCTCATGGAGTAGTGGCTGAGGGGGAAGTGGCACACCACGCTTCATAGCGATGTTGTGCAGGACACAGCAGGCCATGATTATCCTACATACCTGTAATGGTGAGGGAGATTCATAAAGTAAGATGCAAGGTGTTTGAATAAAAATGACCCTAGTGTAGGTGGTTCTTATAATAGGCTAATGAAATAAATCATCTGTTGTCTTACCTTCTCCGGTTTGTACAGCAATTTGCCACCTGCTGTGTCCAAACACATCCAGCGTCCCTTTAAAATGCCGATGGTGCGTTCGATGGTGGAGCGAGTGCGTGCATGCATCTGATTATATGACACCTCCCGAGGAGTCTGAGGGTTTGTCAGTGGTGAGCTCCGCTCTATAATCTTCAACCAATCAGAATCGAGTATTCACCCAGACCATGGTATAACATAGACTAAGCTATATAGCCTATCGTAACTTTAGCGTCACCAGCTGGACATTCAGTGGTATTGGATGTGTTATCGACGCTCATAGCGCGCTACGAGGAAAGCTGGATCTCTCGTTAGCTACGAGCATCTTAATGACGGTCATTACGTAACGATGCTTTCGGGAAACGGTGTGAAAACTGTCTGATGGTCGTACGACGACCTTAATGAACCACTTAGGCTAACGACGCTTTCGGGAAACTGGGCCCAGAACATCAGAAACACTCACATCTCAAACTAGACCAGGACATCAGACAACACCTTTTCCCCACAGATCACACAGACACACAAAGAGTTTAAAAACAATGAAGACAAACCGACTGCCATACCTGTTAGAGAAATGTGCAACAGCAGGCAAGGTACGTGTCTCCCTGCGACCAGAGGAGGGCAACAAATCCAGCATTATCTTTGACCATGCATTGTTACTCTATAAGGCCTATATCACTTTTTTTATTTCTATAATCATTACTATTTTGGTCTTATCTAAACAACTGTTTTTGGTAACATAATTTTATATATAAGCTTTACTTGCTGAGATTCTTTCATCTATATCTTTAGTTATAAAAGGTCAAAAGTGCTAATGCGATGGCCGGGAATCGAACCCGGGTCAACTGCTTGGAAGGCAGCTATGCTCACCACTATACCACCATCGCAATGCATGGAATGTTGTATGCTGACTCAGCAAACGGTCCAAAGAGAAGAACTTGACTGAAACACTGGTTCTTTTGCAGCAGGCCTCCTCCAGCTGATATAATATACAACGTTAATACACTATGTGTGTGTGTGTGTGCAAAAAAGCAAAAAGCTGTGCATGTTTGGTGTGAACAAGCTGGGAATGTTTAAGACAAACACTGCAGTGTGCAGCACCTAAACTAAAAAGAAAATGCAGGTTTGCGATGGCCGGGAATCGAACCCGGGTCAACTGCTTGGAAGGCAGCTATGCTCACCACTATACCACCATCGCTTCACATCCCAGTGAAATCAGCCCTAGAACTTCACCTGCAGAAACACTCCTTAGCGAGATGGAGTCGCAAGGGGGAGGAGAGAGAAGGGACAAAAGCGGGAGGGAGGGATGGGAGGGAGCGAGACGAGGAGAGAAGCAGACAGCAGTTCTCTGCTGCCCTAACCAACTGGCCCAGAGACCCAATACAATGTTCGGATATTGATGAACATCCATAGTGCTGAACTGGAGCTACAGAAACACCGGAACTGCCACGTCCTCATTCTCCTTTAACTGCCGGTTACAGATGGTCCATCATCAGTGTCATCGACTAAATGAGGGGGCACCCGGATTTGAACCGGGGGCCTCTTGATCTGCAGTCAAATGCTCTACCACTGAGCTATACCCCCACTGTAGCACCAGGAGAGTTACAGTGAGACCACATTTATTTGGTTGGGTTTGGGACACAATGTTAGCTACATTGCTAATCTCTGTTCTGATGTCACCATTTGTTCCCTTTTGTTGAATTGTTAGTTAATTCAATGTTTATTTCCGTGCCAAAAAAGCTATTTGGCATTGAACTGAAATGAAAGTCAGAACAGTACTCCGATACTGCCTCTCGACTACTGGGGCTACTAAAGCACCATAGTATCTTGTCTTAACAGGAGGGTAAACACACAGCAGCACAACACCTGACCTCTGTGGACGAACCACAGCTGGGGAAGTCCTCAACGAGGTCCAGACTCCATAGATAGGAAACAACGAGCCCTTGCTCCCCGGAGAAGACTGTGCACCCACTGCAGTCAAAACCAGGTGGAAACCTGCATTTTCTGACGTCCTGTCAACTATACCAGGACATCAGAAACACTCACATCTCAAACTATACCAGTACATCAGAAACGCTCACATCTCAAACTAGACCAGGACATCAGACAACACCTTTTCCCCACAGATCACACAGACACACAAAGAGTTTAAAAAAACTGAAGACAAACCGACTGCCATACCTGTGCAACAGCAGCAAGGTACGTGTCTCCCTGCGACCGGAGGAGGGCAACAAATCCAGCATTATCTTTGACCATGCAGTGTTACTCTATGGGGCCTATATCACGTATTTTATTTCTATAACCATTGCTATTTTGCTCTTATCTAAACAAAACTTTTTTAGTAACATAATTTTATATATAAGCTTTACCTGTTTAGATTCTTTCAACTGTACCTTTTGTTATAAAAGGTCAGAAATGCTGATGCGATGGCCGGGAATCGAACCCGGGTCAACTGCTTGGAAGGCAGCTATGCTCACCACTATACCACCATCGCAATGCATGTTGTACCATATGCTGACTCAGCAAACGGTCCAAATTGAAGAACTTGACTGAAACACTGGTTCTTTTGCAGCAGGCCTCCTCCAGCTGATATAATGTACAGCGTTAATACACTATGTGTGTGTGTATTTGCAAAAACAGAAAAAGTGCGTGGGTTTGGGGTTGGGTTTGGGACCTGATGTTGGCTACTTTGCTAATCTCTGTTCTGATGTCACCATTTGCTCCCTTTTGTTTAATTGTTAGTTAATTGAATGTTTATTTCCATGTCAATAAAGCTATTTGGAATTGAACTGATATGAGAGTCAGAACAGCGCTCCAATACTGCCTCACGACTACTGGGGCTACAAAAGCACCATAGTATCTTGTCTTAACAGGAGGGTAAACAAACAGCAGCACAACACCTGACCTCCGTGGACGACCCACAACTGAGAAAGTCAATGGTTCCCTCCATTGATAGGGAACATTGCTATTCCTACAAATATTACCATTTCCTTTAACTGCCGGTTACAGATGGTCCACCGTCAGTACCCACGTGTCATCGACTAAATGAGGGGGCACCCGGATTTGAACCGGGGGCCTCTTGATCTGCAGTCAAATGCTCTACCACTGAGCTATACCCCCGCAGTAGCACCAGGACAGTTACAGTGAGACCACATTTATTTGGTGGGGTTTGGGACATGATGTTGGCTACATTGCTAAACAACGAGCCCTGGCTCCCTGGAAAAGACTGTGCACCCGCTGCAGTCAAAACCAGGCGGAAACCTGCATTTTCTGACTTCCTGCCAACTATACCAGGACATCAGAAACACTCACATCTCAAACTAGACCAGGACATCAGAAACACTCACATCTCAAACTAGACCAGGACATCAGAAACACTCACATCTCAAACTAGACCAGGACATCAGACAACACCTTTTCCCCACAGATCACACAGACACACAAAGAGTTTAAAATCACTGAAGACAAACCGACTGCCATACCTGTTAGAGAAATGTGCAACAGCAGCAAGGTACGTGTCTCCCTGCGACCAGGGGAGGGCAACAAATCCAACATTAGCTTTGACCATGCAGTGTTACTCTATGGGGCCTATATCACTATTTGTATTCCTACAATTATTTCCATTTCATTTGTTTGTCATATTGTCCTATCATTTTTTTGTTTTTGTCTTAAGAACTGTTTTTGGTAACGTAATTTTATATAAGCTTCATGTGCTGATTACTTTTAATTGGATGTTGACTTTTTTATCTATAAGTTCAGTTTTAATGTCAAAGGCGCAAATGCGATGGCCGGGAATCGAACCCAGGGTCAACTGCTTGGAAGGCAGCTATGCTCACCACTATACCACCATCGCTATACACTACCTGGAAACCTGTCCAGACCCACAACTTCCGCTGCAGAAACACTCCTTAGCGAGGAGGAGTCGCAAGGGGGAGGAGAGAGAAGGGAGAGGGGGCAAGAGCGGAGGGGAGCGGAGGGAGACAGCAGTTCTCTGCTGCCCTGAACAACTAGCCCAGAGACCCAGAGCAGACCACCACAGCCACGGTCAGCCCAAAACAGCACTGGGATGGACACACCACCAGGAAACAAAAACAATTTTGTCTATCTTGACGCAGGTTGCGGGAGGACATCTCGGCCTCGGAGAAGGGGGCAAAGTCATTTGCCAATTAAACAACCGATGAACTTCCATAGTGCTGAATTGGAGTGGCAGCTACGGAAACACTGGAAATGCCACATCCTCATTCTCCTTTAACTGCCGGTTAGAGATGGTCCACCATCAGTAACCATGTGTCATCGACTAAATGAGGGGGCACCCGGATTTGAACCGGGGGCCTCTTGATCTGCAGTCAAATGCTCTACCACTGAGCTATACCCCCGCTCTAGCACCAGGACAGTTACAGTGAGACCACATTTATTTGGTGGGGTTTGGGACATGAGGGGGCAAGAGCGGGGGGGAGCAGAGGGAGACAGCAGTTCTCTGCTGCCCTGAACAACTAGCCCAGAGACCCAGAGCAGACCACCACAGCCACGGTCAGCCCAAAACAGCACTGGGAGGGACACACCACCAGGAAACAAAAACAATTTTGTCTATCTTGACTCAGGTTGCGGGAGGACATCTCGGCATCGGAGAAGGGGGCAAAGTCATTTGCCAATTAAACAACCGATGAACTTCCATAGTGCTGAATTGGAGTGGCAGCTACGGAAACACTGGAAATGCCACATCCTCATTTAACTGCCGGTTAGAGATGGTCCATCATCAGTACCCACATGTCATCGACTAAACCAGGGGGCACCCGGATTTGAACCGGGGGCCTCTTGATCTGCAGTCAAATGCTCTACCACTGAGCTATACCCCCGCTGTAGCACCACAACAGTTACAGTGAGACCACATTTATTTGGTGGGGTTTGGGACATGATGTTGGCTACATTGCTAATCTCTGTTCTGATGTCACCATTTGTTCCCTTTTGTTTAATTGTTAGTTAATTGAATGTTTATTTCCGTGTCAATAAAGCTATTTGGAATTGAACTGAAATGAGAGTCAGAATAGCGCTCCGATACTGCCTCACGACTACTTGGGCTACAAAAGCACCATAGTATCTTGTCTTAACAGGAGGGTAAACACACAGAAGCACAACACCTGACCTCCGTGGACGAGCCACAGCTGAGAAAGTCCATGACAAGGTCCAGACTCCATTGATGGGAAACATTGCTATTCCAACAATTATTACCATTTCCTTTAACTGCCGGTTAGAGATGGTCCACCATCAGTACCCACGTGTCATCG
This sequence comes from Merluccius polli, assembly GCA_030340625.1. Taxonomy (NCBI): domain Eukaryota; kingdom Metazoa; phylum Chordata; class Actinopteri; order Gadiformes; family Merlucciidae; genus Merluccius; species Merluccius polli. The sequence continues at coordinate 11,382 of JAOPHQ010006423.1, forward strand.
ACTAAATGAGGGGGCACCCGGATTTGAACCGGGGGCCTCTTGATCTGCAGTCAAATGCTCTACCACTGAGCTATACCCCCGCTGTAGCACCAGGACAGTTACAGTGAGACCACATTTATTTGGTGGGGTTTGGGACATGAGGGGGCAAGAGCGGGGGGGAGCGGAGGGAGACAGCAGTTCTCTGCTGCCCTGAACAACTAGCCCAGAGACCCAGAGCAGACCACCACAGCCACGGTCAGCCCAAAACAGCACTGGGATGGACACACCACCAGGAAACAAAAACAATTTTGTCTACTTGACGCAGGTTGCGGGAGGACATCTCGGCATCGGCGAAGGGGGCAAAGTCATTTGCCAATTAAACAACCGATGAACTTCCATAGTGCTGAATTGGAGTGGCAGCTACGGAAACACTGGAAATGCAACATCCTCATTCTCCTTTAACTGCCGGTTAGAGATGGTCCACCATCAGTACCCACGTGTCATCGACTAAATGAGGGGGCACCCGGATTTGAACCGGGGGCCTCTTGATCTGCAGTCAAATGCTCTACCACTGAGCTATACCCCCGCTGTAGCACCACAACAGTTACAGTGAGACCACATTTATTTGGTGGGGTTTGGGACATGATGTTGGCTACATTGCTAATCTCTGTTCTGATGTCACCATTTGTTCCCTTTTGTTTAATTGTTAGTTAATTGAATGTTTATTTCCGTGTCAATAAAGCTATTTGGAATTGAACTGAAATGAGAGTCAGAATAGCGCTCCGATACTGCCTCACGACTACTTGGGCTACAAAAGCACCATAGTATCTTGTCTTAACAGGAGGGTAAACACGCAGCACAACACCTGACCTCCGTGGACGAGCCACAGCTGAGAAAGTCCATGACAAGGTCCAGACTCCATTGATAGGAAACATTGCTATTCCAACAATTATTACCATTTCCTTTAACTGCCGGTTAGAGATGGTCCACCATCAGTACCCACGTGTCATCGACTAAATGAGGGGGCACCCGGATTTGAACCGGGGGCCTCTTGATCTGCAGTCAAATGCTCTACCACTGAGCTATACCCCCGCTGTAGCACCAGGACAGTTACAGTGAGACCACATTTATTTGGTGGGGTTTGGGACATGAGTGGGCAAGAGCGGGTGGGAGCGGAGGGAGACATCAGTTCTCTGCGGCCCTGAACAACTAGCCCAGAGACCCAGAGCAGACCACCACAGCCACGGTCAGCCCAAAACAGCACTGGGATGGACACACCACCAGGAAACGAAAACTATTCTGTGTATCTTGATGCAGGTTGCGGGAGGACATCTCGGCATCGGAGAAGGGGGCAGAGTCATTTGCCAATTAAACAACCGATGAACTTCCATAGTGCTGAATTGGAGTGGCAGCTACGGAAACACTGGAAATGCAACATCCTCATTCTCCTTTAACTGCCGGTTAGAGATGGTCCATCATCAGTACCCACGTGTCATCGACTAAATGAGGGCACCCGGATTTGAACCGGGGGCCTCTTGATCTGCAGTCAAATGCTCTACCACTGAGCTATACCCCCGCTGTAGCACCACAACAGTTACAGTGAGACCACATTTATTTGGTGGGGTTTGGGACATGATGTTGGCTACATTGCTAATCTCTGTTCTGATGTCACCATTTGTTCCCTTTTGTTTAATTGTTAGTTAATTGAATGTTTATTTCCGTGTCAATAAAGCTATTTGGAATTGAACTGAAATGAGAGTCAGAATAGCGCTCCGATACTGCCTCACGACTACTTGGGCTACAAAAGCACCATAGTATCTTGTCTTAACAGGAGGGTAAACACACAGAAGCACAACACCTGACCTCCGTGGACGAGCCACAGCTGAGAAAGTCCATGACAAGGTCCAGACTCCATTGATGGGAAACATTGCTATTCCAACAATTATTACCATTTCCTTTAACTGCCGGTTAGAGATGGTCCACCATCAGTACCCACGTGTCATCGACTAAATGAGGGGGCACCCGGATTTGAACCGGGGGCCTCTTGATCTGCAGTCAAATGCTCTACCACTGAGCTATACCCCCGCTGTAGCACCAGGACAGTTACAGTGAGACCACATTTATTTGGTGGGGTTTGGGACATGAGGGGGCAAGAGCGGGGGGGAGCAGAGGGAGACAGCAGTTCTCTGCTGCCCTGAACAACTAGCCCAGAGACCCAGAGCAGACCACCACAGCCACGGTCAGCCCAAAACAGCACTGGGAGGGACACACCACCAGGAAACAAAAACAATTTTGTCTATCTTGACTCAGGTTGCGGGAGGACATCTCGGCATCGGAGAAGGGGGCAAAGTCATTTGCCAATTAAACAACCGATGAACTTCCATAGTGCTGAATTGGAGTGGCAGCTACGGAAACACTGGAAATGCCACATCCTCATTTAACTGCCGGTTAGAGATGGTCCACCATCAGTACCCACATGTCATCGACTAAACGAGGGGGCACCCGGATTTGAACCGGGGGCCTCTTGATCTGCAGTCAAATGCTCTACCACTGAGCTATACCCCCGCTGTAGCACCACAACAGTTACAGTGAGACCACATTTATTTGGTGGGGTTTGGGACATGATGTTGGCTACATTGCTAATCTCTGTTCTGATGTCACCATTTGTTCCCTTTTGTTTAATTGTTAGTTAATTGAATGTTTATTTCCGTGTCAATAAAGCTATTTGGAATTGAACTGAAATGAGAGTCAGAATAGCGCTCCGATACTGCCTCACGACTACTTGGGCTACAAAAGCACCATAGTATCTTGTCTTAACAGGAGGGTAAACACACAGCAGCACAACACCTGACCTCCGTGGACGACCCACAGCTGAGAAAGTCCATGACAAGGTCCAGACTCCATTGATGGCGAAACATTGCTATTTCAACAATTATTACCATTTCCTTTAACTGCCGGTTAGAGATGGTCCACCATCAGTACCACTACCCACGTGTCATCGACTAAATGATGGGGCACCGGGATTTGAACCGGGGGCCTCTTGATCTGCAGTCAAATGCTCTACCACTGAGCTATACCCCCGCTGTAGCACCAGGACAGTTACAGTGAGACCACATTTATTTGGTGGGGTTTGGGACATGAGGGGGCAAGAGCGGGTGGGAGCGGAGGGAGACATCAGTTCTCTGCGGCCCTGAACAACTAGCCCAGAGACCCAGAGCAGACCACCACAGCCACTGTCAGCCCAAAACAGCACTGGGATGGACACACCACCAGGAAACGAAAACTATTTTGTGTATCTTGATGCAGGTTGCGGGAGGACATCTCGGCATCGGAGAAGGGGGCAGAGTCATTTGCCAATTAAACAACCGATGAACTTCCATAGTGCTGAATTGGAGTGGCAGCTACGGAAACACTGGAAATGCAACATCCTCATTCTCCTTTAACTGCCGGTTAGAGATGGTCCACCATCAGTACCCACGTGTCATCGACTAAATGAGGGGGTACCCGGATTTGAACCAGGGGCCTCTTGATCTGCAGTCAAATGCTCTACCACTGAGCTATACCCCCGCTGTAGCACCACAACAGTTACAGTGAGACCACATTTATTTGGTGGGGTTTGGGACATGATGTTGGCTACATTGCTAATCTCTGTTCTGATGTCACCATTTGTTCCCTTTTGTTTAATTGTTAGTTAATTGAATGTTTATTTCCGTGTCAATAAAGCTATTTGGAATTGAACTGAAATGAGAGTCAGAATAGCGCTCCGATACTGCCTCACGACTACTTGGGCTACAAAAGCACCATAGTATCTTGTCTTAACAGGAGGGTAAACACACAGCAGCACAACACCTGACCTCCGTGGACGAGCCACAGCTGAGAAAGTCCATGACAAGGTCCAGACTCCATTGATGGGAAACATTGCTATTCCAACAATTATTACCATTTCCTTTAACTGCCGGTTAGAGATGGTCCACCATCAGTACCCACGTGTCATCGACTAAATGAGGGGGCACCCGGATTTGAACCGGGGGCCTCTTGATCTGCAGTCAAATGCTCTACCACTGAGCTATACCCCCGCTGTAGCACCAGGACAGTTACAGTGAGACCACATTTATTTGGTGGGGTTTGGGACATGAGGGGGCAAGAGCGGGTGGGAGCGGAGGGAGACATCAGTTCTCTGCGGCCCTGAACAACTAGCCCAGAGACCCAGAGCAGACCACCACAGCCACTGTCAGCCCAAAACAGCACTGGGATGGACACACCACCAGGAAACGAAAACTATTTTGTGTATCTTGATGCAGGTTGCGGGAGGACATCTCGGCATCGGAGAAGGGGGCAGAGTCATTTGCCAATTAAACAACCGATGAACTTCCATAGTGCTGAATTGGAGTGGCAGCTACGGAAACACTGGAAATGCAACATCCTCATTCTCCTTTAACTGCCGGTTAGAGATGGTCCACCATCAGTACCCACGTGTCATCGACTAAATGAGGGGGTACCCGGATTTGAACCAGGGGCCTCTTGATCTGCAGTCAAATGCTCTACCACTGAGCTATACCCCCGCTGTAGCACCACAACAGTTACAGTGAGACCACATTTATTTGGTGGGGTTTGGGACATGATGTTGGCTACATTGCTAATCTCTGTTCTGATGTCACCATTTGTTCCCTTTTGTTTAATTGTTAGTTAATTGAATGTTTATTTCCGTGTCAATAAAGCTATTTGGAATTGAACTGAAATGAGAGTCAGAATAGCGCTCCGATACTGCCTCACGACTACTTGGGCTACAAAAGCACCATAGTATCTTGTCTTAACAGGAGGGTAAACACACAGAAGCACAACACCTGACCTCCGTGGACGAGCCACAGCTGAGAAAGTCCATGACAAGGTCCAGACTCCATTGATGGGAAACATTGCTATTCCAACAATTATTACCATTTCCTTTAACTGCCGGTTAGAGATGGTCCACCATCAGTACCCACGTGTCATCGACTAAATGAGGGGGCACCCGGATTTGAACCGGGGGCCTCTTGATCTGCAGTCAAATGCTCTACCACTGAGCTATACCCCCGCTGTAGCACCAGGACAGTTACAGTGAGACCACATTTATTTGGTGGGGTTTGGGACATGAGGGGGCAAGAGCGGGGGGGGAGCAGAGGGAGACAGCAGTTCTCTGCTGCCCTGAACAACTAGCCCAGAGACCCAGAGCAGACCACCACAGCCACGGTCAGCCCAAAACAGCACTGGGAGGGACACACCACCAGGAAACAAAAACAATTTTGTCTATCTTGACTCAGGTTGCGGGAGGACATCTCGGCATCGGAGAAGGGGGCAAAGTCATTTGCCAATTAAACAACCGATGAACTTCCATAGTGCTGAATTGGAGTGGCAGCTACGGAAACACTGGAAATGCCACATCCTCATTTAACTGCCGGTTAGAGATGGTCCACCATCAGTACCCACATGTCATCGACTAAACGAGGGGGCACCCGGATTTGAACCGGGGGCCTCTTGATCTGCAGTCAAATGCTCTACCACTGAGCTATACCCCCGCTGTAGCACCACAACAGTTACAGTGAGACCACATTTATTTGGTGGGGTTTGGGACATGATGTTGGCTACATTGCTAATCTCTGTTCTGATGTCACCATTTGTTCCCTTTTGTTTAATTGTTAGTTAATTGAATGTTTATTTCCGTGTCAATAAAGCTATTTGGAATTGAACTGAAATGAGAGTCAGAATAGCGCTCCGATACTGCCTCACGACTACTTGGGCTACAAAAGCACCATAGTATCTTGTCTTAACAGGAGGGTAAACACACAGCAGCACAACACCTGACCTCCGTGGACGACCCACAGCTGAGAAAGTCCATGACAAGGTCCAGACTCCATTGATGGCGAAACATTGCTATTTCAACAATTATTACCATTTCCTTTAACTGCCGGTTAGAGATGGTCCACCATCAGTACCACTACCCACGTGTCATCGACTAAATGATGGGGCACCGGGATTTGAACCGGGGGCCTCTTGATCTGCAGTCAAATGCTCTACCACTGAGCTATACCCCCGCTGTAGCACCAGGACAGTTACAGTGAGACCACATTTATTTGGTGGGGTTTGGGACATGAGGGGGCAAGAGCGGGTGGGAGCGGAGGGAGACATCAGTTCTCTGCGGCCCTGAACAACTAGCCCAGAGACCCAGAGCAGACCACCACAGCCACTGTCAGCCCAAAACAGCACTGGGATGGACACACCACCAGGAAACGAAAACTATTTTGTGTATCTTGATGCAGGTTGCGGGAGGACATCTCGGCATCGGAGAAGGGGGCAGAGTCATTTGCCAATTAAACAACCGATGAACTTCCATAGTGCTGAATTGGAGTGGCAGCTACGGAAACACTGGAAATGCAACATCCTCATTCTCCTTTAACTGCCGGTTAGAGATGGTCCACCATCAGTACCTACGTGTCATCGACTAAATGAGGGGGCACCCGGATTTGAACCGGGGGCCTCTTGATCTGCAGTCAAATGCTCTACCACTGAGCTATACCCCCGCTGTTGCGCCAGGACAGTTACAGTGAGACCAAATTTATTTGGTGGGGTTTGGGACATGATGTTGGCTGCATTGCTAATCTCTGTTCTGATGTCACCATTTGTTCCCTTTTGTTTAATTGTTAGTTAATTGAATGTTTATTTCCGTGTCAATAAAGCTATTTGGAATTGAACTAAAATGAGAGTCAGAACAGCGCTCCGATACTGCCTCACGACTACTGGGGCTACAAAAGCATCATAGTATCTTGTCTTAACAGGAGGGTAAACACACAGCAGCACAACACCTGACCTCCGTGGACGACCCACAGCTGAGAAAGTCCATGACAAGGTCCAGACTCCATTGATAGGAAACATCGCTATTCCAACAATTATTACCATTTCCTTTAACTGCCGGTTAGAGATGGTCCACCATCAGTACCCACGTGTCATCGACTAAATGAGGGGCCACCCGGATTTGAACCGGGGGCCTCTTGATCTGCAGTCAAATGCTCTACCACTGAGCTATACCCCCGCTGTAGCACCAGGACAGTTACAGTGAGACCACATTTATTTGGTGGGGTTTGGGACATGATGTTGGCTACATTGCTAAATAACGAGCCCTGGCTTCCCGGAAAAGACTGTGCACCCGCTGCAGTCAAATCCAGGCGGAAACCTGCATTTTCTGACCTCCTGCCAACTATACCAGGACATCAGAAACACTCACATCTCAAACTAGACCAGGACATCAGAAACACTCACATCTCAAACTAGACCAGGACATCAGACAACACCTTTTCCCCACAGATCACACAGACACACAAAGAGTTTAAAAACACTGAAGACAAACCGACTGCCATACCTGTTAGAGAAATGTGCAACAGCAGCAAGGTACGTGTCTCCCTGCGACCAGAGGAGGGCAACAAATCCAGCATTAGCTTTGACCATGCAGTGTTACTCTATGGGGCCTATATCACTTTTTTGTATTCCTACAATTAACATTTCTTTTTTTTGTCATATTGTCCTATCATTTTTTTGTTTTTGTCTTAAGAACTGTGTTTTTGGTAACGTAATTTTATATAAGCTTCACATGCTGATTACTTTTAATTGGATAATCTATAAATTCAGTTTTAATGTCAAAGGCGCAAATGCGATGGCCGGGAATCGAACCCGGGTCAACTGCTTGGAAGGCAGCTATGCTCACCACTATACCACCATCGCTATACACTACCTGGAAACCTGTCCAGACCCACAACTTCCGCTGCAGAAACACTCCTTAGCGAGGAGGAGTCGCAAGGGGGAGGAGAGAGAAGGGAGAGGGGGCAAGAGCGGGGGGGAGCGGAGGGAGACAGCAGTTCTCTGCTGCCCTGAACAACTAGCCCAGAGACCCAGAGCAGACCACCACAGCCACGGTCAGCCCAAAACAGCACTGGGATGGACATACCACCAGGAAACAAAAACAATTTTGTCTATCTTGACGCAGGTTGCGGGAGGACATCTCGGCCTCGGAGAAGGGGGCAAAGTCATTTGCCAATTAAACAACCGATGAACTTCCATAGTGCTGAATTGGAGTGGCAGCTACGGAAACACTGGAAATGCCACATCCTAATTCTCCTTTAACTGCCGGTTAGAGATGGTCCACCATCAGTAACCATGTGTCATCGACTAAATGAGGGGGCACCCGGATTTGAACCGGGGGCCTCTTGATCTGCAGTCAAATGCTCTACCACTGAGCTATACCCCCTCTGTAGCACCACAACAGTTACAGTGAGACCACATTTATTTGGTGGGGTTTGGGACATGATGTTGGCTACATTGCTAATCTCTGTTCTGATGTCACCATTTGTTCCCTTTTGTTTAATTGTTAGTTAATTGAATGTTTATTTCCATGTCAATAAAGCTATTTGGAATTGAACTAAAATGAGAGTCAGAACAGCGCTCCGATACTGCCTCACGACTACTGGGGCTACAAAAGCACCATAGTATCTTGTCTTAACAGGAGGGTAAACACACAGCAGCACAACACCTGACCTCCGTGGACGAGCCACAGCTGAGAAAGTCCATGACAAGGTCCAGACTCCATTGATAGGAAACACTGCTATTCCAACAATTATTACCATTTCCTTTAACTACCGGTTAGAGATGGTCCACCATCAGTACCCACGTGTCATCGACTAAATGAGGGGGCACCCGGATTTGAACCGGGGGCCTCTTGATCTGCAGTCAAATGCTCTACCACTGAGCTATACCCCCGCTGTAGCACCAGGACAGTTACAGTGAGACCACATTTATTTGGTGGGGTTTGGGACATGAGGGGGCAAGAGCGGGGGGGAGCAGAGGGAGACAGCAGTTCTCTGCTGCCCTGAACAACTAGCCCAGAGACCCAGAGCAGACCACCACAGCCACGGTCAGCCCAAAACAGCACTGGGAGGGACACACCACCAGGAAACAAAAACAATTTTGTCTATCTTGACTCAGGTTGCGGGAGGACATCTCGGCATCGGAGAAGGGGGCAAAGTCATTTGCCAATTAAACAACCGATGAACTTCCATAGTGCTGAATTGGAGTGGCAGCTACGGAAACACTGGAAATGCCACATCCTCATTTAACTGCCGGTTAGAGATGGTCCACCATCAGTACCCACATGTCATCGACTAAACGAGGGGGCACCCGGATTTGAACCGGGGGCCTCTTGATCTGCAGTCAAATGCTCTACCACTGAGCTATACCCCCGCTGTAGCACCACAACAGTTACAGTGAGACCACATTTATTTGGTGGGGTTTGGGACATGATGTTGGCTACATTGCTAATCTCTGTTCTGATGTCACCATTTGTTCCCTTTTGTTTAATTGTTAGTTAATTGAATGTTTATTTCCGTGTCAATAAAGCTATTTGGAATTGAACTGAAATGAGAGTCAGAATAGCGCTCCGATACTGCCTCACGACTACTTGGGCTACAAAAGCACCATAGTATCTTGTCTTAACAGGAGTGTAAACACACAGCAGCACAACACCTGACCTCCGTGGACGAGCCACAGCTGAGAAAGTCCATGACAAGGTCCAGACTCCATTGATGGGAAACATTGCTATTCCAACAATTATTACCATTTCCTTTAACTGCCGGTTAGAGATGGTCCACCATCAGTACCCACGTGTCATCGACTAAATGAGGGGGCACCCGGATTTGAACCGGGGGCCTCTTGATCTGCAGTCAAATGCTCTACCACTGAGCTATACCCCCGCTGTAGCACCAGGACAGTTACAGTGAGACCACATTTATTTGGTGGGGTTTGGGACATGAGGGGGCAAGAGCGGGGGGGAGCGGAGGGAGACAGCAGTTCTCTGCTGCCCTGAACAACTAGCCCAGAGACCCAGAGCAGACCACCACAGCCACGGTCAGCCCAAAACAGCACTGGGATGGACACACCACCAGGAAACAAAAACAATTTTGTCTACTTGACGCAGGTTGCGGGAGGACATCTCGGCATCGGCGAAGGGGGCAAAGTCATTTGCCAATTAAATAACCGATGAACTTCCATAGTGCTGAATTGGAGTGGCAGCTACGGAAACACTGGAAATGCAACATCCTCATTCTCCTTTAACTGCCGGTTAGAGATGGTCCACCATCAGTACCCACGTGTCATCGACTAAATGAGGGGGCACCCGGATTTGATCCGGGGGCCTCTTGATCTGCAGTCAAATGCTCTACCACTGAGCTATACCCCCGCTGTAACACCACAACAGTTACAGTGAGACCACATTTATTTGGTGGGGTTTGGGACATGATGTTGGCTACATTGCTAATCTCTGTTCTGATGTCACCATTTGTTCCCTTTTGTTTAATTGTTAGTTAATTGAATGTTTATTTCCGTGTCAATAAAGCTATTTGGAATTGAACTGAAATGAGAGTCAGAATAGCGCTCCGATACTGCCTCACGACTACTGGGGCTACAAAAGCACCATAGTATCTTGTCTTAACAGGAGGGTAAACACACAGCAGCACAACACCTGACCTCCGTGGACGAGCCACAGCGGAGAAAGTCCATGACAAGGTCCAGACTCCATTGATAGGAAACATTGCTATTCCAACAATTATTACCATTTCCTTTAACTGCCGGTTAGAGATGGTCCACCATCAGTACCCACGTGTCATCGACTAAACGAGGGGGCACCCGGATTTGAACCGGGGGCCTCTTGATCTGCAGTCAAATGCTCTACCACTGAGCTATACCCCCGCTGTAGCACCAGGACAGTTACAGTGAGACCACATTTATTTGGTGGGGTTTGGGACATGAGGGGGCAAGAGCGGGTGGGAGCGGAGGGAGACATCAGTTCTCTGCGGCCCTGACCAACTAGCCCAGAGACCCAGAGCAGACCACCACAGCCACTGTCAGCCCAAAACAGCACTGGGATGGACACACCACCAGGAAACGAAAACTATTTTGTGTATCTTGATGCAGGTTGCGGGAGGACATCTCGGCATCGGAGAAGGGGGCAGAGTCATTTGCCAATTAAACAACCGATGAACTTCCATAGTGCTGAATTGGAGTGGCAGCTACGGAAACACTGGAAATGCAACATCCTCATTCTCCTTTAACTGCCGGTTAGAGATGGTCCATCATCAGTACCCACGTGTCATCGACTAAACAAGGGGGCACCCGGATTTGAACCGGGGGCCTCTTGATCTGCAGTCAAATGCTCTACCACTGAGCTATACCCCCGCTGTTGCACCAGGCCAGTTACAGTGAGACCAAATTTATTTGGTGGGGTTTGGGACATGATGTTGGCTACATTGCTAATCTCTGTTCTGATGTCACCATTTGTTCCCTTTTGTTTAATTGTTAGTTAATTGAATGTTTATTTCCGTGTCAATAAAGCTATTTGGAATTGAACTAAAATGAGAGTCAGAACAGCGCTCCGATACTGCCTCACGACTACTGGGGCTACAAAAGCATCATAGTATCTTGTCTTAACAGGAGGGTAAACACACAGCAGCACAACACCTGACCTCCGTGGACGAGCCACAGCTGAGAAAGTCCATGACAAGGTCCAGACTCCATTGATAGGAAACATCGCTATTCCAACAATTATTACCATTTCCTTTAACTGCCGGTTAGAGATGGTCCACCATCAGTACCCACGTGTCATCGACTAAATGAGGGGGCACCCGGATTTGAACCGGGGGCCTCTTGATCTGCAGTCAAATGCTCTACCACTGAGCTATACCCCCGCTGTAGCACCAGGACAGTTACTGTGAGACCACATTTATTTGGTGGGGTTTGGGACATGATGTTGGCTACATTGCTAAACAACGAGCCCTGGCTTCCCGGAAAAGACTGTGCACCCGCTGCAGTCAAATCCAGGCGGAAACCTGCATTTTCTGACCTCCTGCCAACTATACCAGGACATCAGAAACACTCACATCTCAAACTAGACCAGGACATCAGAAACACTCACATCTCAAACTAGACCAGGACATCAGACAACACCTTTTCCCCACAGATCACACAGACACACAAAGAGTTTAAAAACACTGAAGACAAACCGACTGCCATACCTGTTAGAGAAATGTGCAACAGCAGCAAGGTACGTGTCTCCCTGCGACCAGAGGAGGGCAACAAATCCAGCATTAGCTTTGACCATGCAGTGTTACTCTATGGGGCCTATATCACTTTTTTGTATTCCTACAATTATTAACATTTCATTTTTTTGTCATATTGTCCTATCATTTTTTTGTTTTTGTCTTAAGAACTGTGTTTTTGGTAACGTAATTTTATATAAGCTTCACATGCTGATTACTTTTAATTGGATAATCTATAAATTCAGTTTTAATGTCAAAGGCGCAAATGCGATGGCCGGGAATCGAACCCGGGTCAACTGCTTGGAAAGCAGCTATGCTCACCACTATACCACCATCGCTATACACTACCTGGAAACCTGTCCAGACCCACAACTTCCGCTGCAGAAACACTCCTTAGCGAGGAGGAGTCGCAAGGGGGAGGAGAGAGAAGGGAGAGGGGGCAAGAGCGGGGGGGAGCGGAGGGAGACAGCAGGGGCCTCATGTACGAAGACTTGCGTGGATTCTTGCGTGGATTTTAGCGTACGCCAAAACCCCGAAAATGTCGTACGCACAAATAAATTCAGATGTATGAAAGTGTGCGTACGCATGGATCCGAGCGCGTTTCTTTTGTACATCCCGATCAACGTGGAACTGAGCGCACGTGCAGATGTGGCAAACTCCTCCCTGTCCACGCCCTCATTTAAATATGCAAATCTATGTAAATAGACCCTGGACCTGAGATTCACCTTTATCCGATCAGATAAAACAAGCAAGTGTGGCACAGAGGATATTTATATATTATTGCCACTTACTTAAATGTGTTATTTTATATGTATGGACTTTATTTGGCATTTTTACAGACACCCCCCATTCAATTTTAAGCATTATTATTATTATTATTATTATTATTATTATTATTAAGTATTAAAGGCACGAGACCACCCGCGGCTATATAAACGGTGGGCTGCGCTGCGTTCTTCAGTCGGCAGTTAACCGGGACCAGTAGCCTAAAGCCGCTGAAGACCAGCCGACTCACTTGTCTTTTTGTTTAATTGATTCTTTCAGAATAACATCTTTTCTAAAATATGCCAACCCTTGAGTCAGCTTGCACTATGGGTGTAACACAAGCATGGACAAAGGAAAGAAAAGACATTTCACAGAGTCCGAGTTGGAGATTGTGGTGATGACGTGGAGCCGCGGAGGGAGATTCTCTCTGGTCCCCTGTCAGCAGGGATCAATATGAAGAGGAAGGAAATGAGTGGGAGCGTGTGTGTGACCCGTGGGGTCCGAGCAGCGCACACACACAGGTGAAGAAGAAGTGGTCGGATCTGAAGGTGGAGGTGAAGCGGAGGAATATATTCTATGCGTCACTTTCATGCCGCACACTAGGAAGACCACTAGGTGGCGCTGTTTCTGAGCAAATTCCGTAACGCTATTAACTCCCGCATACTTCGCATACTTTGTCGCACATTCGAAATCGGCTGATGAGCCACTTGTCATCGTTTGCAAGTAAATCCTCGCGTTCCCTAAATACTCGCTCACGTCGGATTGCACCATTTGCAAGGTCCTCTAACAACGCTAATGCTGCCATCGGTAATACCATTTTCTTCATCACATTGCGCATGCGTTTATATCCACCCGTATAATTGCAAACACGGTGGGTGTGTTAATTGTTCATAAGTGTGTCTCTGACGTGCACATCACTCTGATGACTAATTGTTTTTGACATTATTAACAGTTTCCCAGCGTCACCTATAAGTGTCGCCAAAGGAACAATAGCTGTAGAAACGTGCGTACGCCAGCTATGAAGTTGACGTGAGGCACCGCACATTTCCACGGTCATTTCACGTTTCATACATCTGAACGTGAGCGTGGAACGCCATTTTTTTTTGCGTACGCCACGTTTTTGTGCGTACGCAACCTTCGTACATGAGGCCCCAGTTCTCTGCTGCCCTGAACAACTAGCCCAGAGACCCAGAGCAGACCACCACAGCCACGGTCAGCCCAAAACAGCACTGGGATGGACATACCACCAGGAAACAAATACAATTTTGTCTATCTTGACGCAGGTTGCGGGAGGACATCTCGGCCTCGGAGAAGGGGGCAAAGTCATTTGCCAATTAAACAACCGATGAACTTCCATAGTGCTGAATTGGAGTGGCAGCTACGGAAACACTGGAAATGCCACATCCTCATTTAACTGCCGGTTAGAGATGGTCCACCATCAGTACCCACGTGTCATCGACTAAACGAGGGGGCACCCGGATTTGAACCGGGGGCCTCTTGATCTGCAGTCAAATGCTCTACCACTGAGCTATACCCCCGCTGTAGCACCACAACAGTTACAGTGAGACCACATTTATTTGGTGGGGTTTGGGACATGATGTTGGCTACATTGCTAATCTCTGTTCTGATGTCACCATTTGTTCCCTTTTGTTTAATTGTTAGTTAATTGAATGTTTATTTCCGTGTCAATAAAGCTATTTGGAATTGAACTGAAATGAGAGTCAGAATAGCGCTCCGATACTGCCTCACGACTACTGGGGCTACAAAAGCACCATAGTATCTTGTCTTAACAGGAGGGTAAACACACAGCAGCACAACACCTGACCTCCGTGGACGAGCCACAGCTGAGAAAGTCCATGACAAGGTCCAGACTCCATTGATGGGAAACATTGCTATTCCAACAATTATTACCATTTCCTTTAACTGCCGGTTAGAGATGGTCCACCATCAGTACCCACGTGTCATCGACTAAATGAGGGGGCACCCGGATTTGAACCGGGGGCCTCTTGATCTGCAGTCAAATGCTCTACCACTGAGCTATACCCCCGCTGTAGCACCAGGACAGTTACAGTGAGACCACATTTATTTGGTGGGGTTTGGGACATGAGGGGGCAAGAGCGGGGGGGAGCGGAGGGAGACATCAGTTCTCTGCGGCCCTGAACAACTAGCCCAGAGACCCAGAGCAGACCACCACAGCCACTGTCAGCCCAAAACAGCACTGGGATGGACACACCACCAGGAAACAAAAACTATTTTGTGTATCTTGATGCAGGTTGCGGGAGGACATCTCGGCATCGGAGAAGGGGGCAGAGTCATTTGCCAATTAAACAACCGATGAACTTCCATAGTGCTGAATTGGAGTGGCAGCTACGGAAACACTGGAAATGCAACATCCTCATTCTCCTTTAACTGCCGGTTAGAGATGGTCCACCATCAGTACCCACGTGTCATCGACTAAATGAGGGGGCACCCGGATTTGAACCGGGGGCCTCTTGATCTGCAGTCAAATGCTCTACCACTGAGCTATACCCCCGCTGTAGCACCAGGACAGTTACAGTGAGACCACATTTATTTGGTGGGGTTTGGGACATGAGGGGGCAAGAGCGGGGGGGAGCGGAGGGAGACATCAGTTCTCTGCGGCCCTGAACAACTAGCCCAGAGACCCAGAGCAGACCACCACAGCCACGGTGAGCCCAAAACAGCACTGGGATGGACACACCACCAGGAAACAAAAACTATTTTGTGTATCTTGATGCAGGTTGCGGGAGGACATCTCGGCATCGGAGAAGGGGGCAGAGTCATTTGCCAATTAAACAACCGATGAACTTCCATAGTGCTGAATTGGAGTGGCAGCTACGGAAACACTGGAAAAGCAACATCCTCATTCTCCTTTAACTGCCGGTTAGAGATGGTCCACCATCAGTACCCACGTGTCATCGACTAAATGAGGAGGCACCCGGATTTGAACCGGGGGCCTCTTGATCTGCAGTCAAATGCTCTACCACTGAGCTATACCCCCGCTGTTGCGCCAGGACAGTTACAGTGAGACCAAATTTATTTGGTGGGGTTTGGGACATGATGTTGGCTACATTGCTAATCTCTGTTCTGATGTCACCATTTGTTCCCTTTTGTTTAATTGTTAGTTAATTGAATGTTTATTTCCGTGTCAATAAAGCTATTTGGAATTGAACTGAAATGAGAGTCAGAATAGCGCTCCGATACTGCCTCACGACTACTGGGGCTACAAAAGCACCATAGTATCTTGTCTTAACAGGAGGGTAAACACACAGCAGCACAACACCTGACCTCCGTGGACGAGCCACAGCTGAGAAAGTCCATGACAAGGTCCAGACTCCATTGATGGGAAACATTGCTATTCCAACAATTATTACCATTTCCTTTAACTGCCGGTTAGAGATGGTCCACCATCAGTACCCACGTGTCATCGACTAAATGAGGGGGCACCCGGATTTGAACCGGGGGCCTCTTGATCTGCAGTCAAATGCTCTACCACTGAGCTATACCCCCGCTGTAGCACCAGGACAGTTACAGTGAGACCACATTTATTTGGTGGGGTTTGGGACATGAGGGGGCAAGAGCGGGGGGGAGCGGAGGGAGACATCAGTTCCCTGCGGCCCTGAACAACTAGCCCAGAGACCCAGAGCAGACCACCACAGCCACTGTCAGCCCAAAACAGCACTGGGATGGACACACCACCAGGAAACAAAAACTATTTTGTGTATCTTGATGCAGGTTGCGGGAGGACATCTCGGCATCGGAGAAGGGGGCAGAGTCATTTGCCAATTAAACAACCGATGAACTTCCATAGTGCTGAATTGGAGTGGCAGCTACGGAAACACTGGAAATGCAACATCCTCATTCTCCTTTAACTGCCGGTTAGAGATGGTCCACCATCAGTACCCACGTGTCATCGACTAAATGAGGAGGCACCCGGATTTTAACCGGGGGCCTCTTGATCTGCAGTCAAATGCTCTACCACTGAGCTATACCCCCGCTGTTGCGCCAGGACAGTTACAGTGAGACCACATTTATTTGGTGGGGTTTGGGACATGATGTTGGCTACATTGCTAATCTCTGTTCTGATGTCACCATTTGTTCCCTTTTGTTTAATTGTTAGTTAATTGAATGTTTATTTCCATGTCAATAAAGCTATTTGGAATTGAACTAAAATGAGAGTCAGAACAGCGCTCCGATACTGCCTCACGACTACTGGGGCTACAAAAGCACCATAGTATCTTGTCTTAACAGGAGGGTAAACACACAGCAGCACAACACCTGACCTCCGTGGACGACCCACAGCTGAGAAAGTCCATGACAAGGTCCAGACTCCATTGATAGGAAACATCGCTATTCCAACAATTATTACCATTTCCTTTAACTGCCGGTTAGAGATGGTCCACCATCAGTACCCACGTGTCATCGACTAAATGAGGGGGCACCCGGATTTGAACCGGGGGCCTCTTGATCTGCAGTCAAATGCTCTACCACTGAGCTATACCCCCGCTGTAGCACCAGGACAGTTACAGTGAGACCACATTTATTTGGTGGGGTTTGGGACATGATGTTGGCTACATTGCTAAACAACGAGCCCTGGCTTCCCGGAAAAGACTGTGCACCCGCTGCAGTCAAATCCAGGCGGAAACCTGCATTTTCTGACCTCCTGCCAACTATACCAGGACATCAGAAACACTCACATCTCAAACTAGACCAGGACATCAGAAACACTCACATCTCAAACTAGACCAGGACATCAGACAACATCTTTTCCCCACAGATCACACAGACACACAAAGAGTTTAAAAACACTGAAGACAAACCGACTGCCATACGTGTTAGAGAAATGTGCAACAGCAGCAAGGTACGTGTCTCCCTGCGACCAGAGGAGGGCAACAAATCCAGCATTAGCTTTGACCATGCAGTGTTACTCTATGGGGCCTATATCACTTTTTTGTATTCCTACAATTATTAACATTTCATTTTTTTGTCATATTGTCCTATCATTTTTTTGTTTTTGTCTTAAGAACTGTGTTTTTGGTAACGTAATTTTATATAAGCTTCACATGCTGATTACTTTTAATTGGATAATCTATAAATTCAGTTTTAATGTCAAAGGCGCAAATGCGATGGCCGGGAATCGAACCCGGGTCAACTGCTTGGAAGGCAGCTATGCTCACCACTATACCACCATCGCTATACACTACCTGAAAACCTGTCCAGACCCACAACTTCCGCTGCAGAAACACTCCTTAGCGAGGAGGAGTCGCAAGGGGGAGGAGAGAGAAGGGAGAGGGGGCAAGAGCGGGGGGGAGCGGAGGGAGACAGCAGTTCTCTGCTGCCCTGAACAACTAGCCCAGAGACCCAGAGCAGACCACCACAGCCACGGTCAGCCCAAAACAGCACTGGGATGGACATACCACCAGGAAACAAAAACAATTTTGTCTATCTTGACGCAGGTTGCGGGAGGACATCTCGGCCTCGGAGAAGGGGGCAAAGTCATTTGCCAATTAAACAACCGATGAACTTCCATAGTGCTGAATTGGAGTGGCAGCTACGGAAACACTGGAAATGCCACATCCTCATTCTCCTTTAACTGCCGGTTAGAGATGGTCCACCATCAGTACCCACGTGTCATCGACTAAATGAGGGGGCACCCGGATTTGAACCGGGGGCCTCTTGATCTGCAGTCAAATGCTCTACCACTGAGCTATACCCCCGCTGTAGCACCACAACAGTTACAGTGAGACCACATTTATTTGGTTGGGTCATGATGTTGGCTACATTGCTTATCTCTGTTCTGATGCTCTTTTAAACTTAATTTACATTTTAAGAAAACAATGGGATCTAGCCTATTTTTACATACATATTATTTTGCTTTTGTTTAATTGTTTGTTAATTAAATGTTTATGTCCATGCCAATAAAGCTATTTGGCATTGAACTGAAATGAGAGTCAGAACAACGCTCCGATACCGCCTCTCGACCCAAATAATGACCACATTAAGGAGGTGCCCTAATATGGACCTGCACTTACTGTTTGGGACTACTAAAGCACCATAGTATCTTATCTTAACAGGAGGGTAAACACACAGCAGCACAACACCTGACCTCCGTGGACGACCCACAGCTGAGAAAGTCCTCAACGAGGTCCAGACTCCATAGATGGGAAACAACGAGCCCTGGCTCCCCAGAGAAGACTGTGCATCCACTACAATCAAAACCAGGCGGAAACCTGCATTTTCTGACCTCCTGCCAACTATACCAGGACATCAGAAACACTCACATCTCAAACTATACCAGGACATCAGAAACACTCACATCTCAAACTAGACCAGGACATCAGACAACATCTTTTCCCCACAGATCACACAGACACACACAGAGTTTAAAAACACTGAAGACAAACCGACTGCCATACCTGTTAGAGAAATGTGCAACAGCAGCAAGGTACGTGTCTCCCTGCGACCAGAGGAGGGCAACATATCCAGCATTAGCTTTGACCATGCATTGTTACTCTATGGGGCCTATATCACTTTTTTGTATTACTACAATTATTACCATTTCATTTTTTTTGTCTTATCTAAACAACTGTGTTTTTGGTAACATCATTTTATAAAAGCTTTACTTGCTTTACTTTTAATTGCATGTTCATTTATTGATTATTTCATCTGTACGTTTAGTTATAAAGGTCAAAAATGTTGATGCGATGGCCGGGAATCGAACCCGGGTCAACTGCTTGGAAGGCAGCTATGCTCACCACTATACCACCATCGCTACATCAACCCCTAAATCTGTGCAGCAAGAGCTTCCACTGTTGACCAATTTGAGAGGAGGAGTTGCAGGAGGGAGGAGAGAGCAAGATGAGGAGGAGGAGGATAGAGTAGCAGACATCTTGTCGTCCGAGGTGCGGGCAAAGTTAATTGCCAATTAAACCATCACGACCATCCATATAGTTCGCATAGCGCGAAACTGGAACGGCAGCTACGTTGGAAACACTGGAACTGCCACGTCCTCGTTTCCTCGTGCTGGTTCCAGAAGGAGGAGAGAGCAGGAGGACAGCAGACAGCTCTCTCCTGACCGATACCCTCAAGGTTTAAACCACTAAAGACCCAGAAAGGACGACGGACCCGTGAGGTCCAGTGCGCTAGCAGACAGTTTACCCGAACGACCATTCACATCCCATTAAACAACACAGCCATTAAATAAATAACCCGAAGTGCTTGAATCGCATCGACAGGTCCAGCCTACCTTCACCTCGCCGTGTACTGGGATGCTGCTTCCACACTCCGGACCCGCCTGACCCACAGGTGTGCAGTAGGTCGTGACTCATACAGGGGCCTCTGGGGGGGATTTGAACCGGGGACTGGATCTATAAATACACCTCTGATCAATGACATTAAAGGAACACTTCACCCATTTTCATTAAACGTTGCGTCGTTAGAAACCCAGTCATAATTTTGAATGGTCGTGCAACATTCACTAATTTTACCCTGAGACGGGAGATATCCGTATTTACCGCTCACACTTCCTAGTTCAAATTACGTAAAACGACGATTTTTGCGTCATTTGTACAAGGAAGTGCTTTGGGGGGGGGGGGTTCTAGTGACGCAAAAATCGTCGTTCTATATTTACTTCGAATTATTTAAATTTAAAATGAAATGCACTTGAAATTACTGTACAGCAGTTGCAGTACAAAGTAGGAAAGGGGCAAAAATATATAGAAATATGCTAAATATAACAAATAAACAATATAAAGTTAAATAGCATAATGTAGGCGTATTTCCCCTGCTTGGGAATGTGGAAGTTGAACTTGATTGAGTTTGACCGGAGTAGGGGTCTATCTGTATTTTCTATTTTATACATTTTATTATTATTATTTCATCACTATTTTTACATTGACATTTATCTTAATTTAAAAAAAAAGCCGAATTGCAATTTAATTTTATATCGTCTTTAGGCCTACTTGTCGACAAAGTCTACTTTTCACCATATTTTAAAATTGTAATTGTATTGTATTCTTCCCTATATTGTTGCTGTAGACCCCATCTCCTTTTACTTTTTACGTGCTCATTCATGTCTAATGAAGACATGAATGGACATGTCTAATAAAGACATGAATGGACATGTCTAGTGAAGCCATGAATGGACATGTCTAGTGAAGCCATGAATGGACATGTCTAATAAAGACATGAATGGACATGTCTAATGAAGCCATGAATGGACATGTCTAATGAAGACATGAATGGACATGTCTAGTGAAGACATGTCTAATGGACACCTCGTGGAGAACCCCCCCCCCCCCCCCCCCCCCCATGTTGTCCACTAGATGTCAGCAAACACCCAACAACACAACCTTGCCTCCTCCCTGCTTGTGTGTGTGTGTGTGTGTGTGTGTGTGTGTGTGTGTGTGTGTGTGTGTGTGTGTGTGTGTGTGTGTGTGTGTGTGTGCGCGTGTGTGTGTGTGCGTGTGTGTGTGTGTGTGGTCCGTGTGCTCCTGTAAAAACAGCAAATTAGCTC
Organism: Merluccius polli; assembly: GCA_030340625.1. Taxonomy (NCBI): domain Eukaryota; kingdom Metazoa; phylum Chordata; class Actinopteri; order Gadiformes; family Merlucciidae; genus Merluccius; species Merluccius polli. The sequence goes on from JAOPHQ010006423.1 coordinate 32,769, forward strand.
CTGTCCGTCTCAATTGTCCCGTCTTTCAGGCTGAGTGAAAGGAGACCTGGAAATGAGGCGTCAAAGTGCTGTTATTTGCGGTTATTACGGCTGTCTGTCTATAAAAGACGCGCAGCCGCATATCCGCGGCGGCCTGGAACGTCTCCATGGATACCGGCGCTTTGATGTGCGGCCGCGAGGCGTTCCAGGTGTTGTGCTGCGCTCCTACAGGGACACGTCCCATTAGAAGACACTTTCTCACAGTTTTAAACAGAAATTATGATGATTAATATTATAGGGCCACAATAATATTGTAATAAGTGTGTGTGTGTGTGTGTGTGTGTGTGTGTGTGTGTGTGTGTGTGTGTGTGTGTGTGTGTGTGTGTGTGTGTGTGTGTGTGTGTGTGTGTGTGTGTGTGAATGATACAGAGATAGGTGGGATGGGAGTGGTAGAGTGCCGTAGTGTAATCCTATTGAAACTGTGTGAAATGTTTCTCAGCGGTGGACAAAGAGAGTGTGAATGAATGAATGAATGAATGAATGAAAGCCACAATGAGCTGTTAAGGCCGACATTACAAAGAAACACAACAACGATACGAATACCTTGTGAGGTGAAAAAAAAACAAAGACATTATTCATGTCATTACGTTCATTTTAAGGTATTCAAAGGACATTATTATTGTCATTACTGGAAGTTCATTTAAAGATTTGTTCAAAGGACATTATTATTGTCATTACTGGAAGTTAATTTAAAGGTTATTACAGTAATCCCTCTTTAGGTACAACCAGATGGACACTTGGTGATGTAAATCATGTGTTCAGGCCACATGCTGAGCATGGTTATTATATCTTTATTATATCATAACTATTTTATATTAATTTATGTCATATATTAATGACAAGTCAACCGAGAGACAGAGTGAGAGAGTGTGTGTGTGTGTGTGTGTGTGTGTGTGTGAGAGAGAGAGAGAGAGAGAGAGAGAGAGAGAGAGAGAGAGAGAGAGAGAGAGAGAGAAAGAAAGAGAGAGAGAGAGAGGATTAGTAAAAGCGACACTTCATGTACTCTTCATGAATCTATTTTATTGCATTTGAATGACAACATGACATTAAGACGTATTTATTTTGAACCCTGTTGTCATTCCTACAGTGTATTCAGATTATGTCCTGATGTTCAAAACAGCCTTTTGCCATTTCCAAGATCAGGAATATTTTCCTGATTGCATCACTTCCCATTCCAACCAATCAGAGCAGTCTGCTCATGTCGCGTTATCAGCCAGCAGCAGGTGCTCTCCCAGTAATCACAACACACTCTGATGGGAGTCAGCTAGCAGCTAGTCCGCTGTAGCACCAGGACAGTTACATCTCTGTTCTGATGTCACCGTTTGTTATATAGCGCTTTTAAACTTAATTTACATTGAAAGAAGACAATGGGATGTAGCCTATTGTTACATACATGCATATTATTTCACTTTTGTTTAATTGTTAGCTAATTGAATGTTTATTTCCACCTGTAGTACTGCTCTGCTTACTGTGAGCACTAACGTATTAAAGGGTTTATAATATACTTTGTACATTACTCTGTAAACTTACACACTCGCATCACACTCTTATTACAACTTACTCCTATGAGGTGTGTGTGTGTGTGTGTGTGTGTGTGTGTGTGTGTGTGTGTGTGTGTGTGTGTGTGTGTGTGTGTATGTGTGTGTGTGTGTGTGTGTGGGGGGGGGGGGGGGCGTTGAGGAAGTGAAGTGTGGCAATAATAAAAGCAAACAGAGGCTGAGAGACAAGGAAACGGCCTCTCTCTCTCCCTCTCTCTCTCTCTCCCTCTCTCCCCCTCTCTCTCTCTCTCCCCCTCTCTCTCTCTCTCTCTCTCTCTCTGGCGAAACTCGGATGCCCACAGGAAGTGTAAACAGAAGTCAAGTGTTAAAGTCCAACCCTCCAATTCTCACCTCCATTAACAGGGCCCCTCATTGCCGGGCCCCCAGGGGGGGGGGGGGGGGGGGGCTCGCCGCCGCTGGAGGGCCCCTGGAGGGCCTCTGTTGAGTTTAAATACAAAACATTGTGTCAGTGGTTATCGTTACCGCAGCGTTTACATATGGAATTTCTTCATTCAATCATTTATTTTATTTATTAATATAGCACTTTTCAGAAACAAGTGCTTTACAAAACAAGAGAAATGACCAGATTAAAAATGAAAGGTACAACCGGATTATAACCGATGCCGGCTGCATTCAGACTCATTCAGTACAAGAGGTTCGTAAGTCAGCGATGTAATCCAACCCCAAACGTGCGTTCAAAGTAATCATTAAACATTTCAAATCAATGCTAACAGGTACAGACAGGGATACAGAGTTACAGCAGGATAATCGTTATTTACATCATAGGGATCCTCAATGTGTGAACACCATACCATTGGTTTGAAGTATGTTATGTGTCTGTATGTGTATGTGTATGAATATATGTGTGCATATGTATGAATATATGTGTGCATATGTGGGCTATGTATATACGTATGTATGTATGTATGTATGTATGTATGTATGTATGTATGTATGTATGTATGTATGTGTGTATGCATGTATATATATATGCATTACTTTTTAACTTCATCTGTATATTTTTAAAATGTATATGTAAAGTGTCTTTGTGTGTCTTGAAAAGCGCTTAAGATAAAATGTATTATTATTATTATTATTATTATTATTATTATTATTATTATTATTATTATTATTATGTTCATTACGTATTGTTTCTGCTCCTAAAGTATTATTTGGAGTAGACAGCTCCTCTGACTGTTTCATTAATCTCTGATAGCCAATCAGATTCCTCTCTGTCCTTCCAGGAAGTACAGTAGAGGACTGATAGTATTCACTATGTAATATTCAGTGTAATATAAATATATAATAGCATATTCAATGCTTTGATTGTCTAGAATATTGTTTACAGCATGAAATTATATTTGCAGTTTGATCAAATATCCAAAGACTATTCAGATATTTCAGCTTCACCTTGATGAATATCAGTTATCAGATAAAGTCTATCTAATTCTGATTTAATCTCACCAACAACACAAACGTCCAAATCCTAATAACTTTTCGATGTCATGAAAAAATCTGACTCCTAATACATCTTAACGTGTGAAAGATCCCACCTTTACCGCATTCACGTTTAAATTCACATTTACATTAACGAGCCGTCGCTGAGCTCTTTGTTCACAGAACACTAACCTACAATTCGCCTAAGCACACTGCGCATATTTAGGATACATTCACTAATTAATGAGAGAGAAATTAAACACATTTAGATATGTGGTTTAAAAAACCCTTTTTTAACTATACGTACAAATATTTTGAATTGAGTCATTCAGATACAAAGTCCTTGTGTGTTTAGAAAGAACAATGCAAACCCCTTAAAAGATACACAAATGACTGAACTATATAATAGATAATATAATATAATATAATATATATATATATATATATATATATATATATATATATATATATATTATATATAATATAATATACCTATAACTCTATTCTTCTCTATACGATGTTACACTACACTGTTGACGTATTCATAGTGTAATGATATGACCCGCAATCCTCTCTGTGTCCCTGCAGTGTCGCCGCGGCAACCCAGCAGTAAGTGAGCCGCTGCAGACAAAGGGCCTCGCCCGGCCCACTGTCCACATCCCTGCTGTGGTGCAGACCCGGTTCCAGCTACTTGTGTGTTTTTTCCGCTGGTTGTCTCTCACAGAACAAGTCATGTGACCTTCCTCGCTCACAGAACAAGTCATGTGACCTTCCTCGCTCTCCGGCCTCAGGTCTCCCCACACGGAGTCCATTACTATCCAGCGATTTTGCAAGGTCAGCGGATTCAGATACATGTCATTAAGGGGCGGCTTGCTCAAGGGTGAGTCCGGATCGGGGGTTTCGAACCCAGGGGAGTGTGCGGGGGGGAAACCCTGCACACTGTGGATGTGGATGTGAACCCAAAGCATTGTGGGTAAAGCACTGAAAGGGGCGCCAGACAGCCGGAATACACGCTGCTGCAGCGGCGGCGGCGGCCCGCCGGACGATGATGGCCGTCATTTAAAAACCCCAAACGGGTCCAGAAGAGCGGCCTAATCCCTCATTAACGTGGTAATGACGCGCCGCCGCCGCCGCCGCCGGGCCCGCAGCGCCGCAGACCCGCACAGTAGCCATTCAACGCCTGGTGTCGATGCTAACGGCAGCTTAGCCGGGGTGGAAGCTAGCTGGGGCCATTCAGGGGGGGGGGGGGGGGGCCTTTCAGAGCTATCACACATGCTAATGGTAAACACACACAGCATCTGCATAGCGAGCGCCTCTGCTGCTGCTGCTGCTGCTGCTGCGCCGGGCGGACCGCCGGGGGGGGGGGGTGGACCGCCGGGGGGGGGGGGGGGGGGGTGGACCGCCGGGGGGGGGGGGGGGCGGCGGTGGGACGGCTTCGGCTAATGAGTGCGTTTCATGTGTATGAGGTCACAGGCGGTCGCCATCCCACCCGACTGATTTGTAGCTTAAAGAAATCTCCCGTCTAAGCGGCGGATAAGGACACCAAGCACGCGTTACGTTTCGTTTCATTTCAAGTCCTGTTTCTGTTTCTCTCTTTGCTGTCCTCTGTTTTATTTGAAGTTAAAAAAATATATATATATATATATATATATATATATTAATAATGTCACCCCTTGTATCCTAACTTAAATACGTAATAATGGGGTCTGGATAATGATACTACAGCATTATTTATAGTTAGAAGAACGTCTTCACACATTATTTGTAATTAGTTTGTTCCTTCAGATTCTACTGTGAGGTCAGTGCTCAATGAAATGTTAATTTATAATCATAATGAATACAAATTACCATGGACATATTGGAAACACACACACACACACACACACACACACACACACACTCTAAGTTTTTAATCCAAGACACAGGAAGTCAGAAATACAAAATATCCCAGAAGACCCTTCAATCAACCTTAAAGACCTGCAGATCAGAAGGTCACTCCAGAGGAGACACTGTGAAGAACATCTCTGATGACCCGAACTCACAACTCTGTCGGCGTAACTCACTTCCTTGAATACATTAATAAATAGTAAAGTTCATCATCTCATCTGTTCCTGAAGAGGACAGAACCGGACGTGAGGAGCGGCTCGGTTCTGCCCGGACAAGTCCACTGTGGGGTTGAACGTCCGTTCTCACCTCCTCACCGGCGGTACGACCCAGTTTACTATCACAATAGGAACCACTTATCACCTGACCCCACTCCACATCCACTGGTACTTCATCCCCAAGGAGCTGGTAGGGGTTAGACGGTACAGAGACAGGTCATTAAGGAGCGGGTAGGGGTTAGACAGTACAGAGACAGGTCATTGAGGAGCGGGTAGGGGTTAGACAGTACAGAGACAGGTCATTAAGGAGCAGGTAGGGGTTAGACAGTACAGAGACAGGTCATTGAGGAGCGGGTAGGGGTTAGACAGTACAGAGACAGGTCATTAAGGAGCAGGTAGGGGTTAGACAGTACAGAGAGACAGGTCATTAAGGAGCGGGTAGGGGTTAGACAGTACAGAGACAGGTCATTAAGGAGCAGGTAGGGGTTAGACAGTACAGTAACATCGGAGCAGTAGAGCTGCATGGATGTGTATTGGGGCCAGACGGCGGGCAGTGTATACCTGCTCTTGGCCCATTCACAGTCAAGGTGAGGGCCTGGGGCCCTAGGGGCCCCTAGGGGCCTCCGCTTCGTTACCACATAATGACCCCGTGAATCCTGCGTCAAGGTGAGAACAGAGAACCTCCCTCACCCGGGGCCGTTGTCCAAACGGCTTCATAAACTCATTAAGTGATGGGTGTGTGAGGGGCCACTTGGGCCCCCGGAGGACAGAGCCTGTAAAATGTGTCGATGGGGTGACAGAAGCGGCCCCTCATTCAGCTCAATAATAATAATGATGACAGTGTTTCTCAACCAGCTTTGTTCCGCTGGATCACGTGTGAAGCGGCGACCATCACACGTGGATCCTCCCCCCCTCGCCTCCCCCCTCGCCTCCCATGATGTTTCTCTCCAGTCCACCGGGTATCGGAGAGGGAGGATGCCTTGGTTTCACCGTTTAACGTGAAGGGGGGGGGGGGGGGGGGGGACCGGTCTCACAGTGACCATCAGACAAAGTGCTGCAAGCGGAAACAGTTGGAATGACGCTGTGGAGTTTCATGGCTGAATGCATCGTGTGTTAAATTATGTCTATGGGATGTGATGTGTGTGTATGTGTGTGTAGTTGTATATGTGTGTGTAGTTGTATATGTGTGTGTAGTTGTATATGTGTGTATGTGTGTGATGGGTGTGTATGTGTGTAGGTGTGTGTAGTTGTATATGTGTGTGTAGTTGTATATGTGTGTATGTGTGTGATGGGTGTGTATGTGTGTAGGTGTGTCTAGTTGTATATGTGTGTGTGTAGTTGTATTGTATATGTGTGTGTGTAGGTGTATATGTATGTATGTGTGTGTATGTGTGTGTAGTTGTATATGTGTGTGTGTGTGTGTGTGTGTGTGTGTAGTTGTATATGTGTGTATGTGTGTATATGTGTGTAGTTGTATGTGTGTGTATGTGTGTGTAGTTGTATATGTGTGTGTATGTGTGTGTAGTTGTATATGTGTGTATGTGTGTGTAGTTGTATGTGTATGTGTGTGTGTATGTGTGTATATGTGTGTAGTTGTATATGTGTGTGTAGTTGTATATGTGTGTATATGTGTGTGTATGTGTGTATGTGTGTGTGTGTAGTTGTATGTGTATGTGTGTGTATGTGTGTGATGGGGGTTTTACCTCCCCATAAAGACTGACCAGGAGTGTGGGAAGGATCGTTTTCCGTATTAGCATCAGAGAAAGTGTATATATTTATATTTCTAGAGTCTCAGTCGCCCCTCGGCCGCTGTGACTCATTGCTGAGAAAATGAAATATATATTATTATATATATTTATAAATATATATATACTATTTTTTAGGTGTTTCTAAAACAATACTATGGACTTTGACATCTAAAGTCTCTCTCTCTGCGGTCTGAGTGAGGAGCGTTGAAGGGCAGTTTCAGGCCCATTGAGCCAGGCAGCATTCAGAGAGGAGAATGGCTCCTCCAACTGCAGCTCCTCTTTAAGGCCATGACTATGAAAGGAGCAGCCGGGAACAATAGCCAGTGTATTCCTCCTCGTCTGGCCCCAATACACACCCAGGGGCCCGGCCGCTGGGGGCCGCTGGGGGCCGCCGGGGGCCGCCACGCCGCGTCCAAACCCCAAAAAACCGCCGGCTTGTTGACCCAAGACGGGTTTCCTCCACGCCGTCCGTCCAGATGTGCCGCGCGCGTGCGCGTTTGGGCGCGCGCGTGCACGTGGTGTTTGAATGGCAATGACAATCGACTTTTTTTTTTTTTACTTTACAATGCCGCCCCCTCCCACATACACACACACACACACACACACACACACTCGTATTTTTTTTTTTCTCTCCGAGTTGTGAAATACACGACAACAAATACGGGGGTCTCCTCGGCTGGGTGGTCCAGCGGCGCGTAAAGTGACGCACGGAGAGAGAGAGAGAGAGAGAGAGAGAGAGAGAGAGAGAGAGAGAGAGAGAGAGAGAGAGAGAGATGGAGAGAGAGGGCGAAAGAGAGAGAGAGAGAGATGGAGATGGAGAGAGAGGGCGAGAGAGACAGAAAGAGAGAGAGAGAGAGAGACAGAGACAGAGAGAGGGAGGGGGGGAGGCAGAGAGAGAGGGAGGGAGGGAGGCTGTGTTTGTCCGGTTCATTATGCGTCCTGGTGTCTAAACACACGCAGCTGAGGTCAAAGGGAGTGGATGTTGAAATGTGTTTAACAGTCGGCTCCACTTTGAGCTCCTCTCCAAATGAGGAGGAGAGGTTTGCGGAGCGGACATTAATCCCAGTTGAAAGGGGACAACGCTTTGTCTCCAAAGGGGCGTAAGAAAGTCAAGACGCCGCTCTGCGTTTCATGTCGCATCCTCCCGGCCTGAAAGGGAGGGGAGGGGGGAGTCCCCTCATTAAAAACATACAAAACACAGACTACTGTAGCAGCAGATATAGAGATATATTATTATATAGTGGTGACATTAACCCCGCGTCACAGCAGCGCTTTCAGAGCATGAGACGGTGGATTAGTGGAGTCACCTGGATTACCGGAGAGAGAGGGAGGGATGGAGAGAGAGAGAGAGAGAGAGAGAGAGAGAGAGAGAGAGAGAGAGAGGGGAGAGAGAGAGGAGAGAGAGAGAGAAGAGGGGGGGGGGGGGGGGGGGAGAGAGAGAGAGAGGGAGAGAGAGAGGGGGGGGAGAGTCGGTGAAACCAGAAGTACCGCTTTGTCTCCACACCCCAACCCGCTGAATCTGACGCCTCCCGTAACGCGCGGCTCTCCTGCGCGTTAAGGGAGCGACACCCGCGCTGTAAAAACGCACACTTTGTACAAAAAGAAATAACGACGAAGACCAAGACAAAAAGGAGGCATTATTGATTCATTATTATTGATTTTATATCGGAGTGCTTAAAGGGTTTTGCATGCAGAGGTGATGCTCGTGATTTACAACAGGACGGCCGACCCTGCAGCGCAGCGTCTTGGCACATTTGGAAATTGGACGGGTAGTGGGAAACGCACAGGTGTAAATGAGCACATGAATGAGCTGCTTTAGTTTCAGGGTGCTGGCACTGTGCACGCGGATCGTTCACGTTATCACCAATCCCATGAGTAATAATGCTCACACATTATCAGTGATGACACCTGTTGTGCTTTTCCTACGATGACAAGTCAAAATGTCCGGAGGTGTGTTACGCCCTCCTCGGCGTGCAGATCACCAGAATGTGTCCAGCCAGTTCAACACAACATAAAAGTAAAATGTCTGACTTCTGTTCCGCTGCTGGGAGCCGTGGCGGACTTAAAAGGGGCCAGGGTAAGATGATTTGGGGACATCAAGGCCTCGCGCAGCAGCGGTAATGATTACATTTGGACTTAAGATCCATGCAAGAATTTGTTAGCCCACTAAAACCCCTGGCACCACACACACACACACACACACACACACACACACACACACACACACACACACACACACCACACACACCACCCTCTCCCCCCCCCGCGCTTCAAACGCCTCAGTCATTCAAAGGGATAGGATGTTTGACAGTCCCAGCTTGTCAATTAATTGGCGAGGTCGTCGGGATGTGCGCTCCTCTCATCTCCTACTTAGAAAGACAATAGCGCCGCGGGAGGGGTGTGTGTGTGTGTGTGTGTGGGGGGGGGGGGGGCGTCCGCGCTATAAGTACCGGCTCCTCAGTCCCTGGAGGAGTAGGAGACACTTCACTGGTCGCTCACCTCGGAGAAACACATCCACCCTCGCGGACGGACCATTTACTGTTTTTTGTTTTCTTCTGCGGGTTGACTTTACTTTTACATTTCTCGGCGCCAATCATCACCAACCGACATGCACGCACCGACCAGGCACAGCGGAGTCCACCCGTGCGCACCGGCGGCCCCGCGGTTCCCGCGCTACACGGGGGCCCCCCACGAAGCCCTGCGGCGGGACGGCCTTCACCATCGACGCGCTGCTCGCCAAGCCGGAGGACCGGGGACTAAAACACCGGCAGCAGACACCCGCCGCTCCCGGGGGGATCCCTGGTCCCCCTGGTCCTCCGGGGCCTCCAGGGGCCCTCCGCGGCGTACCTGTTCCCCCCCGGCGTGCTGCACCCCGCCGCCGCCCACCCGCCGCCGCCGCGGTGCTCCGCGTACTGCTGCGCGCCCTTCGCCTTCCCGCAGCCGGCGGCTTCGTGTCGCGGCGGCTTTTACGCACCAGGTAAACACCGGACCATGTCACGTGAAAACACGCAGAAATGTCAAATAAGAGACAAAGTAGCAGTAGGATGGTAGTAGTAGTGGTCTGCGCATGTTCCAACCAAAACAAAAAAATTCACCCTCTCTCTCTCTCCCCCTCGCCATCCAGACTCGCCGTCCAAAGGACACGGTGTCCACTCGTTCAAGATGAAGGGAGGAAAGTCCAAGCGCATGCGCACCAGCTTCACCAACGAGCAGCTGTCCCGCCTGGAGAAGGAGTTCGCGCGGCAGCAGTACATGGTGGGCTCGGAGCGGTTCCTCCTGGCGTCGGCCCTGCAGCTCACCGAGGCTCAGGTAAATCCCCACACCCAACACCTGAGATGAACCACCAATACAACATACTCAGCAAATCAAGGCCATGGTAGTCCTTCAGAGCCACGTGATTAAACGTCCCCCCCCCTCCCCCCCTCTGTCTCTTTCTCCAGGTGAAGGTTTGGTTCCAGAACCGACGCATCAAGTGGCGCAAGCAGAGTCTGGAGCAGCAGCAGGCCAAACTCGCCAAGCTGGGCCTGGCCGCCCCGCCGCCGCCGCGCGCCTCCAGCCCCGGGTCACAGGGTCACGGCGACGAGGAGGACGACTTCTCGGGTTCGTCCGATGCGGACATCGACGTGTCCGAGGACTACATAGACCACTGTTGACCTGTGGACCCGTGGACCCGTGGACCTGTGGACCCGTGGACCGGCTCACAGACACCATCGACAGACATTTGTGTATAGACCGATGAAATGGATATAAGTCCACCCTTTAACTAATAATTTAATAGATGTATAGTTTTATATTGACACTTTGTACTTGAATTGCTTTCAGTTCAAAAGTTGCATTTATTTTTTACGAGAGTCTTCCATGAACTGTATGCTTGTACATTTTTATGATATATTCAGAAATATATTTTTTTGAGATTACTGATGACTCTGTGTTTACTCTTCTTCAACTACTTCACACATCGTACATTAGGACTAACCACTCAGAGGAAGATAAAAAATAGACTCGGTTCTCATTTCTCTTTAAACAAAATGCAAATCCATCCAAAAATGCACGGCGTGTATGTGGTGGTGGAGGTGGAGAGAGAGTGGTGGTGGTAGCAGTGTTAGGGTACTGGTGGTAGACCCGGAGGTGGGGGGGTGATGGGGCGGATGGTAGTGATAGTGTGTGGGTGTGTGTGTGTGGGGGGGGGGGGGGGGGTTGTGGTGGTGGTGGTGGAGGTGGTGGGATAGTGGTGGTAGCAGTGTTAGGGTACTGGTGGTATACCGGAGGTGGGGGGGTGATGGGGCGATAGCAGGTGATAGTGTGTGGGGTGTGGGGGGGGGGGGGTGGTGGAGGTGGTGTAGGTAGGTGGAGTGGTGGTGGTGGACCAGGGGGTGGAGAGGTTGGGTGACAGTGATAGTGTGAGTGGGGTGGTGGAGGTGGTGTAGGTAGGTGGAGTGGTGGTGGTGGACAGGGAGTGGAGAGGTGGGGGTGACACGGGAGTGGAGAGGTGGGGTGACAGGGGTGAGTGGAGAGGTGGGGTGACACGGGGGTGGAGAGGTGGGGTGACACGGGAGTGCGGGTATCAAGACTTAACAAGCTAAGCAAATAAATAAGTGGAAGGATTATCTGGGATCTCCAGGACCAGGGGGGGGACTGGGCCACTACAGAGGACCTGCAGACACCAGGACTACAGGTTCCTGAAGCCTAAGCTGTTTAAACACTTCATAGCCCCCCCCCCCCCCCCCCGACTCTCAGGGAGCCTC